>CM029386.1:2298941-2315217 GCA_017165825.1 Hepsetus odoe
AGAGAGAGAGAGAGAGAGAGAGAGAGAGAGAGAGAGAGAGAGAGAGAGAGAGAGACTTAATTTTCAGGATTAATTTCCGTTTTAAATAATAATCTCTTCTTGTTACTGTAAGGTGAAGAGAGGCATTTTATCAAAAGCCTTTAAGGCCTCTGATCAAGAAACCAAATCCAAGAGATCATCTAGAAGGTAATGGCTCTACAATTATGTTCATTTCTACATAAAAATTATACATTTTAAGAGATTTCAGTCTGGGCTGCGACCTACAGTGACTCCATCAACATGGAGGAGTACACAGCTTCAGTGACTGGATACGTCAACAAGTGCATTGAGGATGTTACTGTCTCCAAGTCCATCATCACACGACCCAAGCAGAAGCCATGGATGACTGCGGAGGTGTGCAGATGCCTGAGGACCTGGGACAAGGCCCTAAGAACACCTAGGGCAAATCTGTATCAGGCCATAAGAGCAGCCAAGTGAGCTAACACACAGAGAATTCATGGCCACTTCAAGAAAACTGGTGACACGTGACACGTGACACGGACCACCTGAATATCCACCTGAGCTCCCCCTGCCTGTGACAATGAGACCTCCCAGATGCGCTTAACCGCTTCTATTCACGGTTTGATGCAGTGATCAACACGGAGTAGAGGAAGACCATCCCTCCTCCTAACCACCAGGTTCTCTGCCTGACCATGGCTGAGGTGAGAAGAGCTCTACTGAGAGTCATCCCATGGAAATCTGCGGGTCCAGACAACATACAAGGTGGTGTGCTCAGAGGATGTGCTGAACAGCTGGCAGATGTTCTCACCAACATCTTCAACATCTCTCTGAGCACGACTGTTGTTCCTAGGTGCTTCAAGACCACCGGCATCATCCAAGTGCCAAAGAAATCAACTGTCTACTGCCTAAATGACTGTCGTCACTGCTGTTCACATGGATGCCTCAAGAGTGTGCAGCTAAGGATAGCTCGAATCACATCATCAAATTCGCTTATGATACAACAGTGGTGGGTCTGATCAGTGGTCCACGTTGTGAGCACTCTCCACTGAATATCAACAGCTCAAAAGCATGGAGATGGTCCAGAGCACCAGGTTTCTTGGTGTTCACATATTCAACTACCTCATGTGGACCCTCAGCACCAGCTCCATCACAAAGAAAGCCCAGCAGCACTTTCTACTTCCTGTGCAGACTGAGGAGAGCCCATCTTCCACCAACTATCCTCACCATCCTCTACAGAGGAACCATTGAGAGCATCCTGAGCAGCTGCATTACTGCCTGGTATGGGAACTGCAACGTCTCAGACCGTAAGTCCCTACAACGGGTAGTGAGAACAGCTGAGAAGATCATCTGTGCCTCTTTGCCTTCTGTTCAGGACATTTTCACCACTCGCTGCATCCGCAAAGCAACCAGCATTGTGGATGATCCCTCCCACCCATCCCACACTTCTCTTCTCCCTCCTGCCATCCAGGAAAAGGTTCTGTAGCATACAGGCCTCCACTACCAGGTTGGGAAACAGTTTCTTCCCCCTGGCCATCAGACTTTTTAACTTTTACAGCCCTAACAGGTTGGGTCACATTTCAGAGACATCAGCAGTAGATTATGTAACATCCAATCAAATTACACTACAAACATGAATGGGATGTGTGTGTGTGTGTGTGTGTGTGTGTGTGTGTGTGTGTGTGTGTGTTTGTGTGTGTGAGTCTGTGTATTTGTGTGTAAAAGAAAGAAAGGAAGGGATAAAAATCTGTAAAAAAAACTAATATTTCAAGTCAAGTCAAGTCAAGTAGGATTTTATTGTCATTTCAGCCATATACACAGTACACAGTGAAACGAAATAACGTTCCTCCAGGACCCTGGTGCTACACACAAGACACAAGACAACATAAGACACAAAACGGGGCAACAAGTGCAGACAAGACAGACAACAACAGACGGCACAACAGACAGTACATTCATCCGTAGAGGGCTGCAGTGTTGTGAAACAAAGCAGCCCAGGTAGATTATGGTGTAGCAGTGTGGTGGAGCGGTGTTACTGATAAAGTGCAGAGTGCAACATGAGATAAATAAATAAATACAGGATGAAAAAAGTGGACTGGGTTTAAGAGTTCAAGATATTAGCAGTTTATGAGTTCAAGAGTCTGATGGCCAGGGGGAAGAAACTATTTCCCATCCTGGAAGTGGAGGCCCGTATGCTGCGGAACCTTTTCCCGGATGGCAGGAGGGAGAAGAGAGTGTGGGACGGGTGGGAGGGATCATCCACAATGCTGGTTGCTTTGCCGATGCAGCGAGTGGTGAAAATGTCCTGTACAGAGGGCAGACAGATCCCGATGATCTTCTCAGCTGTTCTCACTACCCGTTGTAGGGACTTGCGGTCTAAGACGTTGCAGTTCCCGTACCAGGCAGTAATGCAGCCGCTCAGGATGCTCTCAATGGTTCCTCTGTAAAAGATGGTGAGGATGGAAGGTGGGAGATGGGCTTTCCTCAGTCTGCGCAGAAAGTAGAGGCGCTGCTGGGCTTTCTTTGTGATGGAGTTGGTGTTGAGGGACCACGTGAGGTTGTCAGTGATGTGAGCACCAAGAAACTTGGTGCTCTGGACCATCTCCACAGGTGAGGTGTTGATGATAAGTGGAGTGTGGTCCCAAAGTGATCTCCTGAAGTCAACAACCATCTCTTTAGTCTTGTCGACGTTCAGAGACAGGTTGTTGGTTCTGCACCAGTCCGTCAGCTCCTGTAACTCCTCTCTGTAAGCTGCCTCGTCTCCACCGCTGATCAGACCCACCACGGTTGTATCATCAGCGAATTTGATTATGTGGTTCGAGCTGTGCTTGGCTGTACAGTCGTGGGTCATCAGTGTGAACAGCAGTGGGCTGAGCACACAGCCCTGGGGGGCTCCTGTGCTCAGTGTGATGGTGTTGGAGGTGCTGCTACTGATCCTGACTGACTGGGGTCTCCCAGTCAGGAAGTCCAGGATCCAGTTGCAGAGGGAGGTGTTCAGACCCAGCAGCCTCAGCTTCTCACTCAGGTGCTGAGGGATGATGGTGTTGAATGCTGAACTATAGTCTATGAACAGCATTCTGACATAACTGTCCTTTCTGTCCAGATGAGAAAGGGCCAGATGGAGGGTGGTGGAGATTGCATCATCCGTTGAGCGGTTGGGACGATACGCAAACTGCAGGGGGTCTAGTGAGGAGGGGATCTGAGACTTGATGTGCCTCATGACCAGCCTCTCGAAGCACTTCATGATGATGGGTGTGAGTGCGACGGGACGATAGTCGTTGAGGCAGGAGATAGATGGTTTCTTTGGCACTGGAATGATGCTGGTGGTCTTGAAGCACCTTGGAACAACAGTGGTGCTCAGAGAGGTGTTGAAGATGTCAGTGAGAACATCTGCCAGCTGTTCTGCACATCCTCTGAGCACACGACCTTGAATATTGTCTGAACCGGCAGCTTTCCGTGGGTTGACTCTGAGAAGAGATCTTCTCACCTCGGCTGTGGTCAGACATTTAGATCATCATTTAGATCAACAGAAGAAAAAGAAAAGAGAGCCCTGTGTTCTGTGGATTTTGATCTCTATACTGGACCCATTTGCAGTATTTTATTCACTAAAATGAACCAATGCTGCTGTTGTTTGTGGATGAAAGACTAGAAACTCTTCACCACAACAGTCTGGTACAGTGACCTCTTGCTCCATTTTACTGTAACTCATGAACAAGCTCTTGAAATACTTCAACTCCTCGTACTGGACACCTTCTGGCCCCTGACTGCACTTTGAAATCCTCTCCAGAGTCTCCAGAGCTAGCCAAACACTTTAGACTTACAGCTTCTCTTACTGATGGTGTCCATCACCAGGTCCTTAGGTTGCCACCATGGCATGTACCAATAGCCATCCAGCCCCATCTCATTGCAGCCACTTCAGCAGAGGAGGCTTTGAACAGGGTCCTTTCAGAGGCCAATGTCCCAAACCTCAGGCAGGAAAAGCTCACAGGTCCTCACAAGACCTTATGAAGAATAAACAGGATCTTCTGCCAGATGTTCCCAGTTAATCCTTACTACCAGTGACATGTGGTGAGGTACATGGATGGTGAGGCAGTGATTCCTTCAGAGTCAGATTTACAAATACTGTATATGCACCCAAAAGAGAAGCTTAGTTTGAACAAAAAAAAAAAATAAATGAATCGTTGTAGTGAACTTGACTTTCTGATCTCATGAGAACTTATTAGCGCCTGACTAAACATGTCATACACATGCATTAAAGATATTATTCAGACTGTGGAAAGACAGGGTGTAAAATAAAAGTATCTGCGAATATTATATTGGGGACAAACAGAGGAACAGCAACACCTGCATGTTTTAGCCCAGTTGTGTGTAGGGACCGTGTGTGTAAGGGACAGTGTGTGTAAGGGACATGGGTGTGAGGGAAGCACAGTCGAAGGTCACTGCTACTCGTGTTTCTCTTTGTAATTAAACAGGAAATGCACAAATTCAGCAATTTTGACTAAAAATGATCAACATTGCTGGAATAAGAAAACAATTTTAAAGCACATACCAGTGGACAAATTCCACAGACCAGCAGCAAAAAATGGCGGGTCGGGTTTGTTCACTTCCTCTTCAGGACTTTTCAGCTGATTAATGAATAAACATAATTTCAGCCCAAAAATGAAATCTAGTTCATACAAACTCTCAGAACATCTGCTGTTAAAGTTCACAGTAATGATGAAATATTGAAGAACTTTAATGAACTTACTGTGTGAATCCAGAGCGCTGCGATGTGTGATCTTCTCTCTTTCTCAGCGTTTTACTTTCACTTTTACTTTTACTGCCTTACAAACACCGCCCTCTAGTGGCACCGAAAGCAAATCATTATCTACACTGTAATATTCTGGGAGGAAGCAGATTGTGGAGGCAGAGGAATGTACTTCAAGTTCCTTTATTGTACAGGGGTCTTCTTAACACACACACAAGCTGGGCCCGACCAGGTAACAACAACAACCTGTTTCTCCGCACCTGAGTAACTCACCTTATTGCCTTAGAACGCCCTCCAGTGGTCACACTATAATACATCACACTTAATACTTTACTACATCCCCTTCCCCCTGTTAACACTACTTTATAACAACGTCTTCAAATATGTCAACAGCCTATGCCAAACCCTAACAATTCTTTTTTTTTTTTTTTTTTATTACCACAAAAAAACTTTATCACCTCGCCTAAGCTAGGGATTTCGGGTAGACTGCCTCCATCCCAGTAAGTTCCAGGACGCATTCTTGCCCTGTGGCTGGGGAACTCACCACTAATCTAAGCAAAATCTTTCAAGTAACTGGGCAACTTCCTTGTCCTCGTAGATCTCCTGAGTTCAGGCTGCTCCTCTGCCCTAAAAGTCTCTGACACCGTGACCTCTGTTATGGTTCCACTTGTTGGTTGTCCCACACTGTCTCCTGACGGAACAGGACTAACGGATTTAGACAATGGCAACTCACATCTTGCAAGGAAGACTCCAACCTTACAGTTGTTCCTGCCGGAGATACCACCTGACTGCTTCTCACCTGATCAATGTGTCGGCGCACTACCTGGCCACTACCCAGTGTGATGGTATACGACAGAGGCCCCGTCCTTTTCAGTACTGTCCCTGAAATCCAGGTAGGTCCTGAACTGAAGTTCTTGGTATACACCTTTTCACCAACACCCACATGTCTCTCTTTAGCATGCTGGTCATGATACCACTTTTGCTTCAATTGCTTGTCTTGCACTTGACTCTTGAAGTCAGGGTGAATGAGATCCAGAGTAGACCTCAGTTTGCGACCACACAACAACTCTGCCGGTGATTTACCAGTAGTGGACTGCGGTGTAATTCGATAACTGAACAATGCTCTTGCTATCCTGACCTCAATGGAATCTCCTGTGGTCTTTTTCATCAGGCTTTTGAATGTTTGCACCGCCCTTTCAGCCAGTCCATTCGAAGCGGCATGGTATGGTGCCATTGTGATGTGCTTGATGCCATTTCGGTTCATGAACTCCTGAAACTCCTTACTGGTGAAACAACTGCCGTTGTCTGACACGACTATCTCCGGTAAACCATGCTGACTGAAACTTTGTCTCAGACACTGGATGGTAACAGCAGATGTAGCACTATTCAACGGAAATGCCTCTATCCATTTAGAGTATGCATCCACCAGGATCAAGAACATTTTTCCTTGCCAGGGCCCTGCATAATCAATATGGATCCTTCTCCATGGCAGCTTTGGAATCTCCCAAGGGTGTAAGGGTGCATAAGGAGGGTTATTTCTGCTCTCCTGATATCTGGCACACGCTTTTACCACTCCTTCCACAGCAACATCCATTTGGGGCCACCACACATAGCTCCGTGCCAACCCCTTCATTCTGGTTATGCCTGGATGTCCGCTGTGTAACTGTCTGAGTATGGCTGCCCGCCCTTGAGGGGGAATCACCACGCGTGCACCCCACAATACACAGCCTCCCTGGACACTGAGTTCATCCTGTTTTTTTAAATATACCCCAAAAGCTGGATCTTCCAATCTCTTAGGCCATCCTCTAAGCACATACTCTTTTACTCGTGCCAACACAGGATCTTTAACCGTCCATTTTTCCACTTGTTCTGCTTTGATCAGTGACACATCATTCTCGTCCAACAGTAACACTCTCTCCTCCTCCGCTGGTGTCTCCACTCCTTTTTCTAACAGCGGCAGTCGGCTCAGTCCATCCGCATTTTGATGTTCACCGCCTGCTCGATACACAATAGTGTACTCATACCCCCCCAAGGTCACTGCCCATCTTTGAATACGTGGAGAAGCCATCTGTGGTACCTCTCTGAACTCATTGAACAGTGCAATAAGAGGCTTGTGATCAGTCACAATGGTAAATGATCTGCCAAACACATACGTATGGAATTTCTTCACTCCGAAAATGACAGCCAGACCCTCCTTATCCAGTTGAGAATAATTCTTCTCTGCTGCATTTAATGTTCGTGATACAAATCCTATCGGTCTGTCTGTCCCATCTTCCATCCTGTATGACAGCACAGCACCTACCCCGTATGGGGAAGCATCACAAGCCAAAATAAGGGGTTTGGTAGGAACGTAGTGCACTAATAAAGCAGATGACTGAAGAAGGTCTTTTGACTTCATAAAAGCTTCTTCCTGCTCTCGGCCCCACATCCACTTTGTTTCCTTCCTCAACAACCTGTGCAATGGGGCCAGTACGGTGGACAGACCAGGCAGAAACTTGTGGTAATAATTCAGTAAGCCCAAATAAGCCTTGAGTTCGTTCACTGTCTGTGGAGTGGGGGCTTCTTGAATCGCCTTCACTTTATCCGCCACCGGCCGCACTCCTGTAGCACTGATTCTGTGTCCTAGAAATCTCACTTCCTCTCCCAGGAATTCACATTTGCTCCTTTTTAGTCTTAATCCACTTGTTTTTAGCCTCCTCAGAACCTCCTCCAGATTCTTCAAGTGCTCCTCATCATTTGCTCCGGTGACTAATATGTCATCCAGGTACACTGTGACATGCCTCATGTTTTGGAGAATTCCCTCCATGGTGCGTTGGAAAATGGCTGGACTTGATGACACTCCAAAAGGCAGTCTACTGTACGTGAACAACCCCTTGTGTGTGTTAACCGTGACATATTTCTTGGCACTCTCATCCAGCATAATTTGCTGATAAGCATGGCTCATGTCCAGTTTGGAAAATTTCTGGCCTCCAGCTAACTGAGCGAACAAATCTTCCACTTTTGGTATAGGATATTGTTCCACACTGGATGCTCTATTCACTGTGAGTTTGTAATCTCCACAAATCCGAATGGAGCCATCTGGTTTTCTAACAGGCACTATGGGGGCTGCCCACTCTGCAAACTGTACTGGTTCAATGATTTTCTCCTCAACCAGTCTCTGGAGCTCAGCCTCCACCAAGGGCTTGACAGCAAACGGCATTCGTCTGGGCTTATAGAATCGTGGTTGGGCCTCGGGGTTGACATGGATTTTAGCTGTGGTGCCTTTAAGCTGTCCCAGCTCTTCTTTAAACACCTCTGCATGTCTGTCCAGCACCTCTACCAACTTCCCTGTGGCCACTTCAGCTACATGGTTCACCAGCTGTGGTAACAGCCCGAATTCTTTTAGCCAGCTTCGTCCCAACAAGTTAGGCCCCCCTCCATCTACCACAACGATTGTCATCTGCCTTTTTACATTCTGAATATCCACTGTTACTGTGGCTTGACCCAGCACCTCCATCTTTTCTCCAGTATAAGTCTTTAGTTTCAACGTGCAAGGTGTCCACTCCGGCATGTCTGTTTTCTTCCACAGCTTTGAATATTGTTCTCTGCTGATAATTGTCACTCCACAGCCTGTGTCGACTTCAAAATCTACTTCCATGCCATTTACCTTCACCTTCTGCGTAATAGGAGCCACTTTTGGTTGGACTTGTGACACACTGTATATTGTGTTAATATCCCCGGTGTCCTCACCCTCGTTACTTTCCTCCTCTCTAACGAGATAAGTCCTCCTACCTTTCTCTTTCTTTTCTCCTTTTTGTCCTTTGAATGGGGTCTTTTGTCCCCCCCCAGCAGCTTGTTTTGTCCTGCATGCTCGTTTTATGTGTCCCCGCTTTCCACATATATGGCAAAGCTCATTCAGAAACTTACATTCCTCCGCTGCATGTTGTCCTTTACATCTGAAACACCCTGTGTCTCTTTGGCATCCCTTTTTGTCAGCTGAATACACTCCATGCACTGCTGTTGATCCTTTAAATGGCTTCATGGTTTGCCCTGTCTCCTCCATTAACCATCCTTGCAAATCTCTCACATTTTTATTTGCGGATTCCATCACTTGGCAGATTGTAAGTGCTCTCTCAAATGTTAATTCTACTTCCGACAGCAGTCGTCTCTGCATTCGGTCTTCATTAACTCCACAGACGAGTCTGTCCCGCAGCATTTGTGGAAGTGTAGCCCCGTACTCGCAGTGCTGTCAATTCTGCCACGTAATCAGCAACCGTGTCACCATCTTTCCGTGTGCGTGAATTAAATTCAAATCTTTGCACGATTTCACTCGGTTTAGGATTGTAATGCGTCTTTAGAACAGTCACCAGTTCATCATAGGATTTGTCACCTGGCTTTGCAGGGCAGAGCAAACTTCTTAACAGACTATATGTGCATGCTCCAACTCCACTTAACAGCACCGCTTTCTTTTTATCAAATTCCTCAATTCCACTTGCCTGGAAAAAATATTCGAGCATTTCGATATATTCATCCCATAACTGTGCAGCACTATCAAAAGGACTCACCGTCCCTACCAGCGTAGACATTTTTCTTAATAATGTCCGATTTAGTCTTCACGAGCGGTCTGCTTGCACTTCCACAACAGCCTTCAACCAGCGCTCCTTTACTTATTTCCTCCAACTCACGACTCCTTAATTCCTCGTTGCCACTTATGTAATATTCTGGGAGGAAGCAGATTGTGGAGGCAGAGGAATGTACTTCAGGTTCCTTTATTGTACAGAGGTCTTCTTAACACACACACGAGCTGGGCCCGACCAGGTAACAACAACAACCTGTTTCTCTGCACCTGAGTAACTCACCCTAATGCCTTAGAACGCTCTCCCGTGGTCACACTATAATACATCACACTTAATACTTTACTACAACACACACACCGATCAGCCATAATATTAAAACCACCTGTCCAACACTGAGTGGGACCACCTCATGTGCCCAAAACTTCGAGACCTGGACTCCACAAGACCTCTGAAGTTATGCTGTGGTTATTGCACCAAGACTTTAGCAGACGATCATTTAAGATCCTGAAAGTTTGGAGGTGGAGACTCCACAGATCAGAGTAGTTCCTCCAGCAGATCCCACAGATGTTAGGACTGAGACCTGGGGCATTTGGGACAGTGGCCTGAAAGAGAAGGGGTGAACTGTTTGTGAAACCATGTTTGTGTAGGAGGAACATATTTCGTGAACACAGGATCCAGAGAGAAGAGTTATTTTACATGAATCTGCAGCAAAGCAGAGAAAGCAACAATGTAGTGTTCCATTATAAACATATAGTGTTACATTGTTGCAATCATTTAATTAATTTACTGTTTAATCCAGAAATATATATATATTGTTTTATTTATGGTTGAGCAATTTAATAATTTAAGAATGTAATAAATGAATTTGTCCAGACATACATTATTCAAATCTCAAATCATTAATTGAACAAGAATAATATCACGTTATTGGTTCATTAAAAAAACAAAGTAAATTGCAGTGAATAACAGATGTGTGAGTGTGAGTGTTTGTGTTTTTCTTTAGTTTTGTTTCCATGTTTCTGCTCAAAATCACAAAACTGTGTATGTGTGTGTGTGTGTGTGTGTGTGTGTGTGTGTGTGTGTGTGTGTGTGTGTTTATAATGGAACATCTTTTAAGAATCAAAAGAGAACCAAAGAAATGTATGTTCATAAACACACATGCACGCACACATACACACACACACACACACACACACACACACACACACACACACACACACACATGCACACACACACACACACACACACACACACACACACACACACACATACACACACAAAACTACACACACAACCACACACACAAGCTTTGCATTTTGAGATATTTTCAGAATTTTTAAAGGACACTGAAAAAATAAGTTCATTTTTATTTAAAATATAAATCAGGCAGACTTTTTTTATGATCAGCTCTTGAGTGTATAAATCTCATGCTCAATGTATATTATTAACAGATGCACACTTTTTAATTCATTCATTCATTCATTTTCTGCCGCTTGTCCCAAGCGGGGTTGCAGGGGTGTGCTGGAGTCCATCCCAGCTCACACAGGGTGAAGGACGAGGGACACCTTGCTCAAGGGTACCTCAGGGCAACCTATTGGGAAGGGGTTCGAACCCCCACTAGGCCACCACTGCCCCTCACACTTTTTAATACTAATGATTTAATCTGGGTAAAATATAAAAAGTTTTTCACATGGATTTTCTTTGTGGTTTAAATTTAAATCATTATATAGAAACAGTTTAAGCACAGTATAAAGGGTCTGATATATTTTAATAAGAAATTAAAATAAAGGACAAAATCTGTGCCTTAATATAATTGTACACCAAGCCATGAAAAATCAGGCTGATGTTTAACAATAGGGCAATAGTGGCCTAGTGGTTAGGGCGTTAGTTCGAACCCCTTCCCAATAGGTTGCCCTGAGGTACCCTTGAGCAAGGTGCCGTCCCCATCATGCTCCTCCCTGCGATGGGCTGGCGACCGGTGTGTAAAAATCATAAACATTAATGTGGTTTTATATATTTTACATTCACTAATGTAAAATTAATGCATGTAGTGGAACAGGGTAACAGAGAAGTATGTGAGAGTAGTTCAGGATATGTATGATGGCAGTGTAACAGGGGTGAGACCTGCAGTGGGAGTGACGGATACATTCAAGGTAGAGTTTGGATTACATCTAGGATCAGCTCTGAGCCCATTCTTGTTTGCAATTATGATGTACAGGTTGATGGACGAGGTTAGACAAGAGTCCCAGTGGACAATGTGATGATATTTGCTGATGATATTGTGATCTGTAGCAAGACTAGGGAGCACCTTGAGAAGAACCTGGAGAGATGAAGATGTTCTAGAAAGGAGAGAAATGAAAGTGAGTAGGTCAATGACAAAATACATAAGTTTAAATGATAGGGAAGAAATGTGACATGCCCAGTATGAGTATCTAAACTCCTCCACACAGCCCTGAGGGACCCCTGTGCTCAGCGTGATGGTGTTGGAGGTGCTGTTACTGATCCTACCTGACTGTAGTCTCCCAGTCAGGAAGTCCAGGATCCAGTTACAGAGGGAGGTATTCAGACCAAGCAGCCTCAGCTTCTCACTCTGTGCTGTGACCTTGCAATGACAAGAATATTCACTTTTCTGTTGAGCGGTTGGGGCGATATGTCAATTGCATGGGGGTCCAGTGAGGAAGGGATCTGAGACTTGATGTGCCCCATGACCAGGCTCTCGAAGCACTTCATGATGATGGGTGTGAGTGCGACGGGACGATTGTCATTGAGGCAGGAGATAGATGATTTCTTTGGCACTGGAATGATGCTGGTGGTCTAGAAGCACCTAGGAAAAACAGTGGTGTTCAGAGAGATGTTGAAGATGTCAGTGAGCACATCTGCCAGCTGTTCTGCACATTCTCTGAGCACAAGACCTTGAATGTTGTCTGGACCAGCAGTTTTCCATGGGTTGATTCTCGGTAGACATCTTCTCACCTCGGCTGTGGTCCTGGTTGTTTGGAGGAGGGGTGGTCTTCCTCATAATCGTGTTGTTCACCGCATAGAAACCATGCAAAGAAGTGGTTCAGCACATCTGGGAGGGAGGAGTCACCATCACAGGCAGGTGGAGATATCCTTTAGTTGGTGAGGGTCTGGATGCCCTGCCACATACATCGTGTGTCACCAGTGTTCTTGAAGTGGCCATGGATTCTCTGTGCGTGAGCTCGCTTTGCTGCTCTTATGGCCCGAGACAGGTTTGCCCTAGGTCTTGTTAGGGCGGCCTCGTCCCCCAACTTGAAGGCCTTGTCCTGGCTTATCAGGAGTCTGCACACTTCCGCAGTCATCCATGCCTTCTGGTTGGGTCTTGTTATGATGAACTTGGATGAACTCAGAACTACAATACTACTGTTAATCTCTATGTGTGACATGCCCAGTATGAGTATTTAAACTCCTCCACCTTTGCCACCTCTTCTCCCTGCACCCTAACACATCCAATGTCCTCCTTGTCATTCACAATCATGTATTCTGTCTGTCCTACTGACTTTCACTACACATCATAATGCCCTCTGCAAGCCTCAAAGTTCACGGGGACTCCTGTCTAATCCTGTCCGTCAAACTCTTCATCACCATTGTGTGATTGAAAATTCCATGGGCATGAAGGAGCCTCGTGCTGAGCGTGAAGTCGGTGAGTGTGCAGAGGTGTTTCACCTGATTTCAGGTGTGAAATCAACTTTCTTAGAAGAGTAGAATGTTCTAGAAGATGCGTCTGTGAAAATAACTGAATCCTTTCTCATTTAGTTAATTTACATATTGTTCTTTTAAAGTGAAAGTGACAACCCTCATTGCGAGGTCACAGCACAGCACACAGTGAACCACAACAAAATTGGACCTCTGCATTTAACCCATGCAAACACCGTGCCGCAGAGGGCAGCTATTGAAAGCATGGGGTGCAGGCAGTACTTTGCTCAAGGGTACCTCAGGGCAACCTATTGGTGAAGGAATCGAACCCACAATCTTATGATGCAGGGGCAACTCCCTAACCACTAGGCTGCCACTGACTTGAACAGACCTTGTCATTAATTTGCATACATTGTTTCTCAAACAAAGGTAAAGCGAAGTGTATATATAGATACAATTTCCACCCCAGGGGAAAGCTCTCTTGTCTGTCTTCTGCATCTCATCTCTTTCTGTAAGCCAACACGAATAAAGAATTTCTTCAAGGACAAAATTTGTACTTACTAAAATTTCCACCACAATTGCAAACAAGAATGAGCTCATCTCTGAACTTTAATGCAATCCTTTCTAAACTTTAAATAAATTACCACTGTCACACTGCCCTCATACATATCCTGAACTACTCACTTATACCTCTCTACCACTCCTGACTTCCACATACAAAGCCACAACTCCTCTCTGACAACCTGTCATATGCTTTCCACAAAGTAAGGCTGAAACTCCTTCTGACTTTCTCTGTACTTCTCCAACACCCTCAGAGCAAACATGGCACCTGTTGGACACTTTCTTGGCATGAAACCACAGTGAATAAGGATCAGAAGCTTGTGGTTTCGAATTCCAGACCAGTATGTTGCCCTGTGCAAGGTACTGTCCACATCACTGCTCCCCAGTCACTTTAAACAGCTGTCTCCTGCTTCTCCGTGTGTGTATTGGTTAAATGCAGAGGAAGCTTTTATGGTTCACTGTGTGCTTTGCTGTGTTTCACAATGACAATCACTTTCACTTCCCTTTCATAGTGTAACTATGAACTCATAGCGTATCAGGGTGGAGGTGGTCCAGTGGTAGTGTACTTGCCTATGGATCAAGAGGTCGCCGGTTCAAATAGCACTCTAGCACCACCAATGGGTCCCTGAGCAAGACCCTTAACCCTGAGTTGCTCCAGGGGGGACTGTCCCTGTAATTAGGACATGTAAGTCGCTCTGAATAGGAGCGTCTGCTAAATGCCGTGAATGTAAATGTGTAACTGATCAATTATATTCCTATCTAGTTACTACAGCTCTGTGCATCACCCTCAACTACCTTAAAGTGTTCTGTAGAAAAACATGATGTAAAATAATACATTATTATTTTAAAATAAAAATGTAAAAATAATAATTACACATGGAAATTTTTAATCCACAATCTGAGTGTTAATCTGCTCCAGTACAGTCAGTTCTTTCTTCATTTATTAATCTGTTAATTTAACACCTCAGACAGAAGTGCTCCTGTGAATCAGCTACTACGTTGTTTGACACCAGTGATTTTATATAAACTCGGTCAGTCAACAGTCTAAATCTGAGATCATATAATTTCTTAAACGTGTTTCTAACTACATCTGAAACATTTATGAAATTACTTTCCATTTCTAGCTCTTACCCCCCAGTGCTGTGTTGTTTGGGTCAATTCATATTTGCCACTCTGGTAGGCAGAGCAAAATTATTCTTTTGAAATCAATTTCAACAAAGTCTTTTCATATCTGCCAAACCTAGATGCAGAAGTTGTTATTTATTGCTTGTTAATGTTTACATTATTTCCTACAGATGGGATCCACCATTATTTCCTCCTTTCCTGATTTGCCTGGACACATCAACATCGGGAGCAGCCCGGAGCAGGTTGCAAAGCGCAGACTTGAAATCGCCAGTGAAATTTTTGAAAACTCAGGTAATGCTCAATAAAAAAAATTATCAAGATAAAGAATTAAACTAGTTATGGATTGTATAGCTTAAATGATTAAATTTTAACTCTCTGGATAGTATCTGAGTAAAATAAACCATTGATCCACTAATCAGCCCAATGAAGTCAATTTGGAAATGAATACTTCTTCTTCTTCTTTTTCTTTCGGCTGCTCCCGTTTAGGGGTCGCCACAGCGGATCAACTGTCTCCATTTCTTCCTGTCTTTTGAATCTTCCTGCTTCAAACCGACCACCTGCATGTCCTCTCTCACCACATCCATAAACCTCCTCTTTGGTCTTCCTCTTCTCCTCTTTCCTGGCAGCTCCATCTTCAACATCCTCCTTCCAATATATTCCTCATCTCTTCTCTGGACATGTCCAAACCAACGCAACCTTGCTTCTCTAACCTTGTCTCCAAGACGTCTAACCTGAGCTGTCCCTCTAATATACTCATTTCTAATCCTGTCCATCCTCGTCACACCCAACGAAAATCTCAGCATCTTTAACTCTGACACCTCCAGCTCCGCCTCCTGCCTTTTCGTCAGTGCCACCGTCTCCAACCCATACAACATAGCTGGTCTCACTACTGTCCTGTAAACCTTCCCTTTTACTCTAGCTGGTACGCGTCTGTCACAAATCACTCCAGCCACTCTTCTCCACCCATTCCAACCAGCCTGCACTCTCTTCTTCACCTCTCTTCCACACTCGCCGTTACACTGAACTGTTGATCCCAAGTATTTAAACTCCTCCACCTTTGTTACCTCCACTCCCTGCATCCTAACCACTCCACTTTCCTCCCTTTCATTCACACTCATGTATTCTGTCTTTGCCCTACTCACTTTCATTCCTCTCCTCTCCAGAGCATATCTCCATCTCTTCAGGTTCTCCTCAAGCTGCTCCCTACTCTCACTACAGATCACAATATCATCAGCAAACATCATCGTCCACGGAGACTCCTGTCTAACCTCGTCCGTCAACCTGTCCATTACTACTGCAAACAAGAACGGGCTCAGTGCTGATCCTTGATGTAATCCAACCTCTACTTTAAATGCATCCGTCACTCCCACTGCAGATCTCACCACTGTTACACTGCCCTCATACATATCCTGAACTACTCTCACATACTTCTCTGTAACACCAGACTTCCTCATACAAAACCACAACTCCTCTCTAGGCACCCTGTCATATGCTTTCTCCAAATCCACAAAGGCACAATGCAGCTCCTTCTGACCTTCTCTGTACTTCTCCATCAACACCCTCAGAGCAAACATTGCATCTGTGGTGCACTTTCTCGGCATAAAACCATACTGCTGTTCACTGATCCTCACCTCTT
>CM029386.1:2315717-2416127 GCA_017165825.1 Hepsetus odoe
CCTTCAGGATAACACCTACTCCATTCCTCCTTCTATCCACACCATGGTAGAACAGTTTAAACCCCCCTCCAATACACCTGGCCTTACTACCCTTCCATCTAGTCTCTTGCACACACAAAATGTCAACCTTCCTTCTCTCCATCATATCAGCTAATTCTCTACCTTTACCAGTCATGCTGCCAACATTCAAAGTCCCTACCCTCACTTCCACTCTCCTCTCCTTCTTTCTCTCCTTCTCCCTCTGGACATGCCTTCCTCCTCTTCTTCTTCTTTGGCCAACAGTAGTCCAATTTCCACCAGCACCCTGTAGGCTAACAGCACTGGTGGCGGTCGTTGTTAACCCGGGCCTCGACCGATCCGGTATGGAATTCTGTATCGTTGTCCGCATATTGATTTGGCAAAGTTTTACACCGGATGCCCTTCCTGACGTAACCCTCCCCATTTACCCGGGCTTGGGACCGGCACGAAGAAATACACTGGCTTGTGCATCCCTAGTGGCTGGGTTAATCATAATCCAATCATCATCATAATCAGAAAATGCTACATAAGATGCATTGAACAAAACTAAAAAGAGATTCAAAATTCTTCGTCGTCTTCACTTGTGACACTCTCGTGTATTCAGTCTGGAACCCAGTCCCAGTCTGGTCTTGTGTATCATCAGATGGCATTACATCATCACGCGCCTGTTCTTCTTTTCCTTCCACGTCTTACCAACATCTGGTTCTGCACTTGTTAGGATGCGATGAGCCGTTGGAGCATCATCATAAGGCACTGCAACAGACAAGGTGCACATCAAACAAAGACACAGGAAAACAACAGCAATGGGCACTATCATTGTCAGCAGATGCTAATATGGTCCCATGAAGGTGTAAACCCATCTAAAGTTAAAAAACAGTAAAAATGTGAAACATATTTAATGTTTCAATAGATGCTTTTCTTTTTATTTTTTTCTCTAGTAAATCTAAAGGTAGTTGGTCCAGCTGCTCCTCTTGTTGTTGAAGTGGGTGAAGATCTGGTTCTGCCATGTTCTCTCCAACCAAGCGTCAGTGCTGAGGATCTGGAAGTCAAGTGGATCAGAATAGATCTGGCCGGGACACTATCCATCCATCCATCCATTATCTGCCGCTTGTCCCAAACGGGGTCGCGGGGGAGTGCTGGCGTCCAACCCAGCGCACACAGGGCGAGGACGGGGGACGCACCCTGGACAGGTCGCCAGCCCATCGCAGGGAGGCCGGGACACTAGTGCATCTCAATGAAAATTATGAAGACAGAAATGAGAAGCAGATGGAGTCTTATAAAGGAAGATCGAGTTTATTTAAAGAAGAGCAACACTTCACTGAAGCTCTCAGCAGTCCAGCCTTATGATGAAGGAGTTTATCAGTGTTAAATTGAGTCTTCTGGGTTCTGGTATGAAAAAGTAAAACTTGATGTTGAAGTTAGAGGTAAGAGCATGTACGGTTTCACTGTATCATTATGTTTGAATTACCTTTAATAAATACACTCATGAATCAGTAACTAAAGGTCTAAATAAACTGACCTTTAACCAACGCAACCTCGCTTCTCTAACTTTGTCTCCAAGACGTCTAACCTGTGCTGTTCCTCTAATATACTCATTTCTAATCCTGTCCATCCTTGTCACACCCAACGAAAATCTCAGCATCTTTAACTCTGACACCTCCAGCTCCGCCTCCTGTTTTTTCATCTGTGCCACCGTCTCCAACCCACACAACATAGCTGGTCTCACTACTGTCCTGTAAACCTTCCCTTTTACTCTAGCTGGTACGCGTCTGTCACAAATCACTCCAGCCACTCTTCTCCACCCATTCCAACCTCCCTGCACTCTCTTCTTCACCTCTCTTCCACACTCGCCGTTACACTGAATTGTTGATCCCAAGTATTTAAACTCCTCCATCTTCATCTTCCATCTATTTCTACTCCCTACTTCCTAACCACTCCACTTTCCTCTCTTTCATTCGCCCTAATCTATTCTGTCTTTGTTCTACTCACCTTCATTCCTCTCCTCTCTAGAGCATATCTCAATCTCTCCAGGTTCTCCTCAAGCTCCTTACTCTCACAACAGATCACAGTATCATCAACAATTGATCAGCAGCTAATAAACTCAAATAAACATGCTTGTTATTTGGCTGCTATTACAGTTTTTTCTGGTTTGTATTTCGGAAATTGTTATTCATGTTGGGCAGATTGCCATCATCTGCATTTCAGTTTTTGCTGTTGTGTTAGCTGCCTTAACAGCTTGCATCTTGAAAGGTGATTTTCAATAATTTTGTATTTCAAATTGTTTTAAACATTCTTGTATAACATTGATTACGAAGACAGTCTCAGTGTTTGAAGGGTTTGAATGCACAGTGTCATCATCTTCAAATACTCAGCACTGACACTCAGAGAGCTAAGCTGAGAAAAAGTATCTTAAACCCTCAAATGCTCAATAACTTTAATGCATATGTTATTTCTTAGGCTTCTTTAGATGTAGCAGCAGTTTTCTACAACTGGCAGAATTACATTTCAGTATTGACATGCTACACACTGTTCATCTGTGTAAGTTCAGACAAAAACACATCCTGTAATTCCCAGCAGCACATGCAGACACATGAGGAATAGGATTTCTGGTGGATTCTTTAAAGATGAAGAAGATCTGATCAAACCATGAAGTTAATTGAAGTCTGTGTTGTAAGAAGCAGGAACACAGAGCAGCCGAGCACAACAGGATTTAACACACAGAAAGAGTGAATCTCCTGTGTTCATATACTTTCATTTAATTACAACAGAAATGAAGTAAAATGAAAGTAACTATTTTTCAGTGTCTTTAAGAGAAGTGAGAGCTCAGATCTCTTAGATTAATGCTAGCACTAAAGCTCCCACAAGTATAGCTAACTGCTAACAAATGCTACAAATGAAGGCTTCTTTGTAAAACTCCACACATTAATGTATGAGAAGAGTGAAGGATAATTCTTTAGATACTCTTATTCAGTGCACCCTTGCTGCCTGAATAATCGGTTGCTCTGTGATCTGTGATGATGTTTTTGTCTGTCTTCATATTTGTTAATAGAATCTGACCTTTTCTCCATCTTAAACATCTATGATCAGTTTCCCAACCGAATAATAGACAATAAGAGACACTAGAATTCTAGAATTCATTAGCCCTACACAGACAGGGCTGAAACAGAGAGTATAAGACACTAGAGACACTGTGAATCACAGAGTCGAGTTACGAAACACACAGCAGGCAGAAATGATTAGATACAAATTTCCATTCTTAGAAATATATAAACCTTCACTGAATTACTGAGGCTACATATTCAGTTTCAGTTTCAGTTTCAGATAATGGTGGATTATCTCTCTTTCTCTCTCTCTCACATGGTGTGCATTTTGAGGTATTTTCAGAATTTTCTATGGACACAAAAAATAAGGTAATTTTTATCCATCCATCCATCCGTTTTCTTCCGGTTATCCGAGGTCGGGTCGCGGGGCAGCAGCTCCAGCAGGGAAGCCCAGACTTCCCTCTCTCTTTGGCCCCTCCCACAGGTGGTGAGCCCATGGGAAGATGGTATTAAAAGTACAAAACAAGTATATAAATCTTATGCTCAGTGTACATTATTAACATAATCTCTGTAACATATAAACAGTTTTTCAGACTGATTTTCATTGTGGATTGCTTCTAAATCATTACACAAACACAGTTTAATCACAGTATATAGGATCTGATATATTTTATTAGGAGGTTTTGAACTTTTGAAATTGATTTATTTCTGTAATTTCAGTAAATGATTATGTGGAGAACTCATTAAAGCTCTCCTCCAGTCTGTGTTCAGGACTGTCGTTATAAACCCAGTCTTTAAACCAGCGTCTGAGTTCACAGAGTGTTGTTGATGAGGATCCCAGTGGATCAGTCCTTACAGAAACACTCAGAGCAGCTCTGCTGCTGCAGGATTGGCTGATCAGAATATGACGTCAATAAACAGGTGTTCAGGTGATCCTAGTAAAGTTTACACTTTTACATCTGACAGCACTGCGCTGAAGAATAAGCCTCCTCACGTTTAATCAGAGTCCTTGAAAAAACTGGGTCTTCAAGTGTAACACTTGTGTGGTGTGGGATGGACATAGATGTGTAGCCGAGAGTCTTATACTCAATTAGACATTATTATATACACAGAACTCAGAAACCACTATCATACCAAAGCTAACCCAGCTGGATAATCGATACTCTGTTCTGACTCATTGGGACTTATAAAGCCAGCCGTCAAGGAGTCACACCAGTCGCCCTAATGAGCCCAGGTGTAATCAATGAGAGCAGAACGCTGCCTACCGTGACAGAAGCCCCTCTCCAAAGGTTCCACTCCCGGGGCACCAGACCCTGTTTTGCCTGAAGCAGGGCCATTGAAGGGGCCAAATAATTCAAAACCTAAACACAAGTTCACAACCCCGTTAATGTGGCACATTATTTGGCCTCTTCCAGGGCAGACATTTGGCTGCAAGGGTTACAGGACACGCCCTCCGAGGTAAGTGCAGAATCCAGAGCAGAGGCCCTGCCCTCTAAGGCTACCGCAGATAAAGAAAAGATGCAGAAGTCCCACCCTCTGTGGCAAGCTCGGAAGCCTTAGTCCCAGAAGCTACACCAGCCCAAGAGGCCTTGCCTTCTATTGTGGGCACAGAAGTCACATTCCCAGAAACCCCACCCTCCAAAGTTAGTGCAGAAACAGCACAGAACCCAACAAAATCTCAGCATCTTTAACTCTGACACCTCCAGCTCTGCCTCCTGCCTTTTTGTCAGTGTCATTGTCTCCAACCCATACAGCGTAACTGGTCTCACTACTGTCCTGTAAACCTTCACTTTTACTCTAGCTGGTGCGTGTCTTTCACAAATCACTCCAGCCACTCTTCTCCACCCATTCCCACCTGCCTGCACTCTTCTTCACCTCTCTTCCACACTCGCTGTTACACTGAACGGTTGATCCCACGTATTTAAACTTCTCCACCTTTGTTACCTCCACTCCCTGCATCCTAACCACTCCATTTTTCTCCCTTTCGTTCACACTCATGTATTCTGTCTTTGCCCTACTCACTTTCATTCCTTTCCTCTCTAGAGCATATCTCCATCTCTCCAGGTTCTCCTCAAGCTGCTCCCTACTCTCACTGCAGATCACAATATCATCAGCAAACATCATCGTCCATGGAGACTCCTGTCTTTCCTCGTCCGTCAACCTGTCCATTACTATTGAAAACAAGACTGGGCTCAGTGCTGATCCTTGATGTAATCCAACCTCTACCATAAATGCATCCGTAACTACCACTGCAGATCTAACCACTGTTACACTGCCATCAAACATATCCTGAACTACTCCATCCAACAGCCTTTCGATTTTTCATCCTCTTCGTCGCTGCCCTTATCTCATTTTCTTCATTCATCAGCTCCTCAAAATACTCCTTCCATCTGCTCAACATGCTCTGTTTACCTGTGAGTACGTTTCTATTTCTATTTTTAATAGAACCCTGACCTGCTGCACAACTTTCTGTTAGTATACCCAAGGGGGTTGGGTAGCCGGTTGACCTTGGACCCTCAGAGGTTTTTTTCTCCACATAGTGGAGTTTTTGGTTCCTCTCCTTCGTAGTCGTCCGGCTTTAACATCTATTACTGTAACCTGTTCCACCATCCATCACCAATGTAAAGTGCCTTGGGGCAACTGTGTTGTAAAAGGCGCTATATAAGAATAAATTGAATTGAATTGAATTGAATCTTTCCCAGATCTGTCTCTGTCTAGCCAATCGGTAAGGGTCCTTATCTCCCTCTTTAATGTCCAACATCTTGTACAATTCACCAAACACCTTATCTTTGGCCTTCACCACTGCTTTCTTCGCCCTGCGGTTCATCTCTTTGTACACCTGTCTACTTTCTTCATCTCTCTGACTTTACACCATGTCTTCTTTGCCTCCCTCTTCTAATGTATACACTCCTGGACTACTTGGTTCCACCACCAGGTTTCATTATCCTCCTTCTTTCTTTCCAGATGTCACACCAAGTACATTTCTAGCTGTCTGCCTTATTACCTCTGCAGTAGTTTTCCAGCAATCCAGTAGCTCTTCAAAACCTCCCAGTGCCCGTGTTAACTCCTGCCTGAATTCCACCTTGCAGTCCTCCTCTTTCAGCTTCCATCGCTTGATCCTCGACTCTGTCTTCCCTTTCCTCCTCTTCTTTACCTCCAAGGTCATCCTACAGACCTCCATCCTATGCTTGTTTAGCTACACTCTCCCCTGTCACTACTTTACACTCTCTAATCTCTTTCAGACTGACCCTTCTGTAAAGATTATAATCCACCTGTGAGCATCTTCCTCCACTCTTATACGTCACCCTGTGCTCCTCCCTCTTCTTAAAATAAGTATTAACTACAGCCATTTCCATCCATTTCGCAAAATCTACAACCATCTGACCTTCAGCATTCCTCTCCTTGACACCATGCCTACCCATCACCTCCTCATCACCTCTTTTCCCTTCATCAACATGACCATTAAAATCTGCACCAATCATCACTCTCTCTCCCCTGGGTACACTCTCTATCACTTCATCTAACTCACTCCAGAATATTTCTTTCTTTTCCATCTCACAACAACATTCATTATCACACCTTCAACTTCCATCTTCAATCTCATCACCCTCCCTGACACCCTCTTCACCTCAAAAACATTATTCACATACTCTTCCTTCAGGATAACACCTACTCCATTCCTCCTTCTATCCACACCATGGCAGAACAGTTTAAAGACTCCTCTACACCTGGCTTTACTACCCTTCCATCTTGTCTCTTTCACACACAAAATGTCAACCTTTCCATCATATCAGCTAATTCTCTACCCCTACCAGTCATTCAAATTCCCAACCCTCACTTCCACTCTCCTCCCCTTCTTTCTCTCCATCTCCATCTGGACATGCCTTCTTCTTCTTCTTCTTCTTCTTCTTCTTCTTCTTCTTCTCCTGGTGGCAGTCGTTGTTAACCCTGGCCTCAACCGATCCAGTATGGGAGTCTTTTTCATTGTCCACATATTGATTTGGCAAAATTCGGATGCCCTTCCTGAGGTAACCCTCCCCATTTATCTGGGCTTGGGACCGGATATAAATACACAAATAAATACACTGGCTTGTGTATCCCTTGTGGCTGGGTAAACCCCACCCTCTGTGGCAGTCTCAAAAACTGGCCTAGAAGTTCAAAACTCCATGGTAAGTACAGATGCAGGTGCAGAAGCCCTGCTCTCCAAGGCTGGTACAGTAGTCATGGTCCGAGATGCCCCTCCCTCTAAAGCTGGCGCAGAAGCTGGGGCAATAAGCCCACCCTCCATGGCGGTCTCAAGAACTGCCGCATGAGTGAACAAATTTTATTTTTTTTACACTGGTCTCACTGATTCATAGTGAGTTTTGAAGCATCAAGATACAAGCTGAGATTAACAGGAACTTTTCAGTTTCCGATTTCAGCAAACAATGCTTCCTGAATGGAGGCCTCATCAGGCCGAGCTTAAACCTCATTTAGAATCAGTATTTACAGAAGTTTAATCTAAACTTAATCCTGATTTTTTACGACTCAGGATTATGAAAACAGTACACAGTTCTCTTCTAGAAATACTGTGACCCAAAGCAGGCCTGGAATATCAGAAAGTAAACTTTTACCTCTTACCAACTTTCAAACTTTTAATCCCAGAACAGTAAGACACTGTTCTATCAGTGTAAATGTCCTACAGGAGCTTCAGGACCTTCAGCTGATTTTAGCAGCTCCTGACGATTATCAGACAAAGACACTTTAAACTTAGCAGTAAAGAGAAGTCTGATCCTAAAGATAGACTGAAAGTTAGTCTGGTTTACACTGAATTTGTAACTTTTTTTCTCTTTTTTAAACATTTACCTTAAAACAAGTTTGAGCATCTCCACTAGAAAATCCTCCATCAAGTGTGTCAGGCCTGGTCTACAGCTCTGAACTTCATTAAGAGTTTAGTCTGTGAAGAAGGACACAAGTGTCTCTGAGGCAGCAGCCATATATAGAAGCTATGGGTCCTGGAGACACAGCCTGCTGAACTGGACCTGCTGAAGTTTTGTAATCTGTTTATCAGCCTTTTAACAGACTCTCTGCAGAAACTTTATTAAACAGTGAATATTGACAGAATAGTGAATCGCACCAGTGATTTTATAGAAATCTTTATGTTTATTTTAGCAATATTAATATTTAAGACTATAATGGTTTAAAATAAGAAATAAAACATCAAATGCAATCTTCTAGGTTACTGAATGTTAATGTTACTGAATTATTAATTACCAGCTCTACTGTGTAAGGCTTGAAATTTACAGTTCAGAATAATGGCAGGTTGGAATAGGCAGAGAAGAGTGGAAGGAGTGATCTGTGACAGAGAGGAGTTAAAGAAAGAGTTAAAGGGGAGGTTAACAGGATGGTAGTGAGACCTGCTTTGCTATGTTGGTTGAAGGTAGTGACACTGATGAAAAGACAGGAGGCAGAGCTGGTGTTACAGAGGTGTCACAGTTAAAGATGCTAAGGTTTTAGTTGGGTGTGACTAGGATGGAGTAATAATACAATCCCCGTGCAAAAGTTTTGAACCACTCCTCATTTATATGCTGATGCTGAACACTGAGTGGGTGGAACCCCTGAATCTAGAACCTTGCATCTTTAGGTGCTTCAGAGTGAGAGTGAACTTTATTTGAATCCCAGTTAAATACAATAATGAGACGAGAAGGTATGACTTCAAGGGGACGATCATCTCTTTGGTTTTGTCCCTCTTCTGAGACAACGGTTATCACTGCACCAGACATTCAGCTGCCAAGCAATTTTATGATAATGATTTAATGATACTGTTTGAACTTTTTAGCAGTTCCGTCATGAATCAGAGGTGTGAGCAGTTTTTTGTAAATGGTATTTTATTATATACTACAGTAGTTTATAAATAGTATTATCATTGTCTACCGCTTTGTCCCAAACGGGGTCGCGAGGGAGTGCTGGAGTCTAACCCAGCTCACACAGGGCGAAGGACGGGGGGACACACCCCTGGAAAGGTCGCCAGCCCATCGCAGGGAGGAGTGAGACGGGGACGGCACCTTGTTCAAGGGTACCTCAGGGCAACCTACTGGGAAAGGGTTTGAACCCCTGATCATGCGGCCAACACCCGAACCACTAGGACACTGCTGCCACACTCACTCTGTGTGTTTCTCCTCTAATGTGTCTTCTTGTGTGCAGATGGCTGTGAGTTCACACTGGATCCAGACTCAGCACACACACTCCTCTCTCTCTCTCTGAGGAGAACAGGAAGGTGGAGTGTGTGAGAGAACGACAGTCGTATCCTGATCATCCAGACAGATTTGATCACTGGCAGCAGGTTGTGTGTAGAGAGAGTGTGAGTGGACGCTGTTACTTGGAGGTCCAGTGGAGCGGAGATGGTGATGTTGGAGTATCAGTGACTCATAAATCAATCAGGAGAAAAGAAGACAGTAGAGATTATTTGTTTGGATGGAATAAAAAGTCCTGGAAAATGACCTGCTCTGAAAACTGTTTCTCTGTTCTTCACAATAATAACAGAACTGCTGTCCCTCCTCCTCCCTCCAGATCTAACAGAGTAGGAGTGTATGTGGACTGTCCCGCCGGAACTCTGTCCTTCTACAGTGTCTCCTCTGATACACACACACTCACACACTTACACACATTCAACACCACTTTTACTGAACCGATCTGTGCTGGGATTGGGGTTTATAAAACTCACTCCTCAGCGCGTCTGTGTGAGATAGAATGACCTGCTGTATGTGTGTGTGTGTGTGTGTGTTTGTATGTGTGTGTAATGAAAGGTATTTTTATGTTTAAATTCTTTTTCAATTAAACCCGAGTTTCTGACATGAACCAGGAGACTGAAGTATCTGGTGTTGAACTGAACACTTCGTTACTTTATATGGAGAAGGAGATCAAATGATGATGTGGCAGAAAAACGAGGGTATGAAATGAAGTTTAGACAGTAAATAATATACATTTTATTATTTTTATTATTATTAGTAGTAGTATTAATGGTCCATGTTCTTATTTCATAAATGTCATAAAACACACAAATATTGTTGCCACTTCATTTAATGTTTTGATATAAAAATCAGCACATTTTTAACACATTGTGATTGTGTGTTTTTGCACCTTTGGTTTGTGTGTTTGTTTAATAATGCTCATGAATATATCCTAATGAGATGTAAGATGTTTGTACACACACACACACACACACACACTAAAGATGTGTGTAATCTCAGCACTCCAACATTACAGTGGAAGGTTATTTGTGTGTGAAAGTGTTCTTGGTGTGTGTTTGGAGGTTGTGAGTGAAGTTCATCTTCAGGAACATGTTTCTACATTTTCAAAATTCATTATTTTCTCAGTGCTGCTGTGTAGTCGCTTCATGTGAGACGCCTGCAGCCTTGAATTTACACCTTTATTGTGAATAAAAGAAAGAGTTCAAACTGTCCCCTGTCCAATAAAGTCTCAGACTCTCTGTTAATCTTGTTTCTGTTTCTTCCTGAACATCTTATTGCATTTCTGCAGAGAAAACTGCGCGTCTTGAATTTAGTGAGTCCTGATGAGTTAGACTTCATTAGACTCTTCACCTGTGTGTGTGTAATATTCTCCCTCTATGATAGTAGCATCAGTGTTATTGTGTAGAAATGATTTTAGACGTGTGGAGCAGACACTGCTCTACATCACAGTTGGAAAATGAAACGTCTGTGTGCCCCCTCTGTATTTACTTTCATACAGTCTTCTCTTAATGGGTGTTGGTGGTCTAGTGGTGGGTGCTTGCCTACGGACTTTTGGCTCAAGAGGTCCCAGGTTTGAATCCCACCTCTGGCACTACCATCACTGGGTCCCTGAACAAGACCCTTAAACCTGAGTTGCTCCAGAGGGACTGTCCCTGTAATTATGACATGGAAGTCACTCTGGATAAGAGCGTCTGCTAAATGCTGCAACTGTAAATGTGATGGTAGACTCAGATATTGATACGTCGACCTCCTGGAGAGTGTTGTTCACTTGGTTGGACATTGTGAAGGGGTTTCTCTTTACCATGAAAATGATTCCGCGATCATTCCGTGATCATTTCTTTTTTATCATTTCATTTCTCGTCCAGTTCTTTTTGCGTTGCTGAGTTCACCAGTGCTTTCTTTCTTTCTCATGATGGACCAACCTGGAGTTGATTTTGCCCCTTCTAATACTGTGCCAATATCTCAGATGGGTTTTTCTGTTGGTTCGCAGCTTAAGTATAGCTTGTTTCACCTGCATGGAGAGCTCCTTTGACATGTTGTCTGACAAAATATTGGACATGCAAGCACCACATCTCAAATCAACTCCAGTCAAATCAGCACCTTTTCTCTGCTTAATTGATAATGATATAAAGAAGGAATTGCCCACACCTGCCCATGAAATAGCTGGAACTCCTGAACCCTTCATCCAGTTTGAATGTGGATTCCCTCAAATGAAAGCTGAGAGTCTACACATTATGTCCATAACTATAACAGGAATATGTTTCAGTAAACAGGTTCAAAAACAGAACTTGTGTCAGTGTCCTAATATATCTGGACCTAACTGTATATGCTGTCTCCCTGTGATGGGCTGGCGACCTGTCCAGGGTGTGTCCCCTGTCCTTCGCCCTGTGTGAGCTGAGATGGACTCCAGCACCCCCCGCGACCCCGCTTGGGATGAGCGGCAGAAAATGACTGAGTGACTGTATATGCTGTGTGTGTGTGTGTGTGTGTGTGTGTGTGTGTGTGTGTGGTGTGTGTGTGTTTGTGTATGTGTGTGTGTGTGTGTGTGTGTGTGTGTGTGTGTGTGTGTGAATGTGTGTGTGTGTGTGTGTGTGCCACCACATTTCTGGAAAAAGGTCATTTTGTATTTATTTATTTCTAGAAAGAAACTGATCCTCACTTCATGTTCATTGGTCTCCTGTTGTGAAGCCTTCATTCAAAGAGTTCAGTATAAAAAGTATGAAAAGTTTGCAATAAAATTTCCACAAAACATTTAATTTTAAAGGTTTTAAGAATGTCAGGCTGAATGATCAGCCCTCATGCATGTTCACTTCATCAAATCTGGACATCTTTGAAAAAAGTCTGGACACCCCTGACCTTCCATGGAGATTATCAAGTGATCTCACCTGCAGTGAGAGCACCAGCTGAGCTTCCTAAGGAGGCTCCTATACTCCTTCCAGTTCCCTCTTCACATCTGTCTCTGGAGAGTAAACGACAGTAATAAGTATTGCTTAACAGCTGGACTATAAACATCTGGAACTCCACAGAGGGAGATACACTGACCGGTCTCTTGAACAACCTGTGAGCACTCCGTTACTCTTCTGTTAATAAACTTGGCTAGCTTCAAAACCTTTTCGCCTCATCACTGACTCTTCGTACCTCGGTTCTCAATCGGAGAATCCAGCACAACTCTAACACTTGATAGGTGATGAGTCTGACATTAGGCTTAAGAAACATGTTTTACCAGGTAAAGCCTTCTGGCTTAACACAGTTCCTTAACATTTCAGAAATGGAGCAGAATTTTTGACTGCTGATGAACATGAGCATATGAGCACAGTAACTCTTGTTAATAAACCCTAAACAAGATTTGTGTTTCACTCACACTGCTTAATGTTCAAGAACCCCTTAGTAACCCTTAGTTTGGCAGGTCCCTGAACATACTCTACGAACATGCAAACAACTCTTCAAGAGCTTGGCTACAGTATTTATTTTTCCTGTTTTAATTCCTCTGTGCTGTGCTGCACACCGCTTTGTCTGAGGGTGGCGCTGCACCACATTAATCCCATCACAAAACATCTGTCCAGCTGTAGCTCCTGCTAAGGTCACATTCAGAATTGTTACACTCAGTATATAAAACACCTAATACTTTAAATATGGATAAATATAGTTTTAGCCAGATTGGAAAGATAAACATGAAAAATAAGCATTCGTTATATCACACAATTTAATAATTGAGTTTACTCAGTTATTCAAGGTGCCTCACCGTCCAGTTCAGTTTTTAGATCCTCAGCTAGTTGTTTCTTGTTTATCTTCTTCAGGAGGATGTATGTATCTTCTCCAATGTGATCTCTACAGCTCCATCAAGTCCGTATCTTTGCACAATTTGATCCACAGTGTCACAAGGATCTGCCTTCTCTAAATTACTCCTTGGAATCTTCTTGAAAGTTTCCACACCATTAGAGAGGTGCCAATGTAATGATTTAATTTCTTTTTCCAGCAGGTCCTGAAGATTCTTCAGTAAGACTTCTTCGATGCATCTGTTTGCCATTTTTTTGTGCAAAACTAAAAACAATGTTGGATTCTCCAGTTATTATGTATAGTCTTACATGTTCTAGAAACAAAGTATAGAACAAACTTGATTATCAGGAAAATCAGGAAAATGAAAACGATAAGTACAACAAAACCCTGAAGAATAAGAGTGGGCAGATGGGTGTATCTGGTTTAGCTACTGGTCTTACATGGTGATTAACAGTTATGACTCTCATTGTCCAGATCCTCACGTTTCAGAAAGGGCCGGTAAAGTTGTGATCAGTGATGGCGAGGGGAACTGCAATTTGTGGGAATATTTCCGCACCATGTGGAGTTAGGCCACAGATCCAACAATCTGACTTGCTAAATGCTTTGCAAACCCATGAGCTGCAGCTATAAAGATGTTTCCCCTTAAACCGCCATTGTGACTGACCACGAGGGCAACCTGTAAACACAAACACAAGAGAAGGTTCAACATCAGGGTTTTCTTCCTACACATACAGAGCTTTGTGGTGTTTATGTGTTTTTTTGTTTTTTTTTTGTCAAGTAAGTCAGTGTGTGAACAGGGTCACTGTCTTCTTGTCTTTGGGCTGGTTAAAGTTTTAAAGTTTTTTTTTCACTTCGTTGCCCAGCAGCGGAGGCTACTAAGGGAGTGGTTGCTGGCACTTTACCTTAGAGCCTCCTCTACGTCTGGAACAAAGTCTTCCGTCCTGAAGACTGAGGATGATGAGGGCAATAGAATGTCCATTTGATGCCCATCAGTCAACAAATTTCTTGACAAACTGCACCTGTGAAGTGTGTCCCTTGATCCGAGTCAATGAGGCAGGGCAGGCCCCATCTTGGTATGAAATCCTTCACCAAGGTTTTTGCTGTGTGAGCAGCCGTTGCTTTTTGGCATGTTGATGCTTCTACCCATCTTGAAAACTTGTCCACAATGACTAACACGTCTGAATTTCCGTGACTTTTTGATGTGATGTAATCGACTTAAAGAAGCAGAAAGGGTCCTGGTGGTACAGGAACCGTCAACATCGGGATTGGAGTTCTGGGTCCTGTGTTGTTTTTCTGACAGGTCATGCACTGACCAACAACTTGTTGTGCATGAGCACGAAACTGAGGACTCCACCAGTGTTGGTTGAACCGATGAATCATTTTTTCAAGACCAATGTGCCCTACAGAATGGATCTGCTGTGCGAGATATGGGACTATTCATGCTGGGGCCTCTGTTCTCTGTGAATCTCCAAATTTCCAAACATAGTCTCAATGAAGTTGTATGCTAAACATCTTACTCATGTTGATCTTCATTCTCTGAAGCAATCAGGGCATCATCAATGTGCTAAATGATTGTTGATTCCATTTCTCTCCTTCCACTGATGGGAGCAAGACGGGCAGGGGCATGATCAGTGTCACTCTCGCCTTTCACTCTCAGTTTCATTCACTCTGTGGTTTTCAGCATTTTTTTCTGCAATTTTTTAAAGTCAGTTTTATCCAAGTACTTGCTTTTTTTCTCCACTATCGGTGTTTTCAGTTTTTTTTTTCTCAATTTCTGTGCAATTTTAGGTGTTAATGGAAATTTCCCATTCTTCTTCTTCTTCTTCTTTCGGCTGCTCCCGTTTAGGGGTCGCCACAGCAGATCAACTGTCTCCATTTCTTCCTGTATTTTGCATCTTCCTGCTTCAAACCGACCACCTGCATGTCCTCTCTCACCACATCCATAAACCTCCTCTTTGGTCTTCCTCTTCTCCTCTTTCCTGGCAGCTCCATCCTCAATATCCTCCTTCCAATATAATCCTCGTCTCTCCTCTGGACATGTCCAAACCAACGCAACCTTGCTTCTCTAACCTTGTCTCCAAGACGTCTAACCTGAGCTGTCCCTCTAATATACTCATTTCTAATCCTGTCCATCCTCGTCACACCAGCCTGCACTCTCTTCTTCACCTCTCTTCCACACTCGCCGTTACACTGAACTGTTGATCCCAAGTATTTAAACTCCTCCACCTTTGTTACCTCCACTCCCTGCATCCTAACCACGCCACTGTCCTCCCTTTCATTCACAATCATGTATTCTGTCTTTGCCCTACTCACTTTCATTCCTCTCCTCTCCAGAGCATATCTCCATCTCTCCAGGTTCTCCTCAAGCTGCTCCCTACTCTCACTACAGATCACAATATCATCAGCAAACATCATCGTCCACGGAGACTCCTGTCTAACCTCGTCGGTCAACCTGTCCATTACTATTGCAAACAAGAATGGGCTCAGTGCTGATCCTTGATGTAATCCAACCTTTACCTTAAATGCATCAGTCACTCCCACTGCAGACCTCACCACTGTTACACTGCCATCATACATATCCTGAACTACTCTCACATACTTCTCTGTAACACCAGACTTCCTCATACAAAACCACAACTCCTCTCTAGGCACCCTGTCATATGCTTTCTCCAAATCCACAAAGGCACAATGCAGCTCCTTCTGACCTTCTCTGTACTTCTCCATCAACACCCTCAGAGCAAACATTGCATCTGTGGTGCTCTTTCTCGGCATAAAACCATACTGCTGTTCACTGATCCTCACCTCTTTTCTTAACCTAGCTTCCACAACTCTTTCCCATAACTTCATGGTGTGGCTGATCAACTTTATCCCTCTATAGTTACTACAGCTCTGTGCATCACCCTTATTCTTGAAGATCGGTACCAGTACACTTCGTCTCCACTCCTCAGGCATCTTCTCACTTGCCAAGATTGTGTTAAACAATCTGGTCAGAAACTCAACTGCCATCTCCCCTAAACATCTCCATGCTTCCACTGGTATGTCATCCGGTCCAACAGCCTTTCCATTCTTCATCCTCTTCATCGCTGCCCTTACTTCCATCTTGTTTATTTGCTGCACTTCCTGGTTAACTCTTCTCACATCATCCAGTCTTCTCTCTCTCACATTTTCTTCATTCATCAGCTCCTCGAAGTATTCCTTCCATCTGCTCAACACGCTCTGTTCACCTGTGAGTACGTTACCATTTCTATCTTTAATCGTCCTGACCTGTAGCACATCTTTCCCAGATCTGTCTCTCTGTCTAGCCAATCGGTAGAGGTCCTTTTCTCCCTCTTTACTGTCCAACCTCTCATACAATTCACCAAACACCTTATCTTTGGCCTTCACCACTGCTTTCTTCGCCCTGCGGTTCATCTCCTTGTACACCTGTCTACTTCCTTCATCTCTCTGTATGTCCCATGTCTTCTTTGCCTCCCTCTTCTTTTGAATACACTCCTGGACTTCTTGGTTCCACCACCAGGTTTCCTTATCCTCCTTCTTCCTTGCAGATGTCACACCAAGTACATTTCTAGCCGTCTGCCTTATCACTTCTGCAGTAGTTTCCCAGCAATCCGGTAGCTCTTCAACACCTCCCAGTGCCCGTGTTAACTCCTGCCTGAATTCCACCTTACAGTCCTCCTCCTTCAGCTTCCACCACTTGATCCTTGACTCTGCCTTCATTTTCCTCCTCTTCTTGACCTCCAAGGTCATCCTACAGACCACCATCCTATGCTGTTTAGCTACACTCTCCCCTGTCCCTACTTTGCAGTCTCTGATCTCTTTCAAACGGACCCTCCTGCAAAGAATATAATCCACCTGTGAGCATCTTCCTCCACTCTTATACGTCACCCTGTGCTCCTCCCTCTTCTTAAAATAAGTATTAACTACAGCCATTTCCATCCTTTTTGCAAAATCTATAACCATCTGACCTTCAGCATTCCTCTCCTTGACACCATGCCTACCCATCATCTCCTCATCACCTCTGTTCCCTTCACCAACATGACCATTAAAATCTGCACCGATCAGCACTCTCTCTCCCCTGGGTACACTCTCTATCACTTCATCTAACTCACTCCAGAATTTTTCCTTCTCTTTCATCTTACAACCAACTTGTGGAGCATAAGCACTGACAACATTCATTATCACACCTTCAACTTCCAGCTTCAAACTCATCACCCTCCCTGACACCCTCTTCACTTCCAAAACACTCTCCACATACTCGTCCTTCAGGATAACACCTACTCCATTCCTCCTTCTATCCACACCATGGTAGAACAGTTTAAACCCCCCTCCAATACACCTGGCCTTACTACCCTTCCATCTAGTCTCTTGCACACACAAAATGTCAACCTTCCTTCTCTCCATCACATCAGCTAATTCTCTACCTTTACCAGTCATGCTGCCACCCTCACCTCGCCGTCCCTACCCTCACTTCCACTCTCCTCTCCTTCTTTCTCTCCTTCTACCTCTGGACATGCCTTCCTCCTCTTCTTCTTCTTTGGCCAACAGTAGTCCAATTTCCACCAGCACCCTGTAGGCTAACAGCACTGGTGGCGGTCGTTGTTAACCCGGGCCTCGACCGATCCGGTATGGAATTCTGTATCATTGTCCGCATATTGATTTGGCAAAGTTTTACACCGGATGCCCTTCCTGAGATATCCTTAACTCAACAGCAGATTGAGGCAGTAAGTGGTTTTACCTCTGTCAAAGTGTCAACACCTCTGTTCCTGATTTTTGGTCAACTGTGTTGTCTACCAATTGCTTCTCCATCCATTCCTCAAGTCCATCCTGTCCGCCATGACACCAACTGTTGGATTCTCTGATTGAGAACCGAGGTTTGAAGAGTCAGTGATGAGGCGAAGAGGCGAGCCAGGTTTATTAACAGAAGAGTAACGAAGTTCTTACAGGTTGTTCAAGAGACTGGTCAGTGTTCCTCTCTGTGTGTTGAATCCTCTCTCTACTTGAACATTTCAGAGTGTGCCTTTTTATCTGTCCCCGGGAGATCCAAGGCCTCCGATGGAGACACCTAATCTAAGACTATGACCTTGTTTGGGTGTTTTTGACGTGCTAAGAAAGTGTTACTCAGAAAAGAACAGAGAACAATAGAGATGCAGTTGGTAATAATCCTTTATTTATTTATAATATGTAGGTTAAAGGTGACAGGGATGTGGGGGAATGGTAGTAGCGAAGGGATTTAGGGTGGCAGGGGTAAAAGGACATTGGGCTGGTAGAGGAATTCAGGGATGGAAGGGCATGGGCCTCAGAAGTGGCTGTTGATGAAGGGAATGGTTAAACTACAGGAAAAGGGTCCTGGAGTCAACTATGTGGTACATGGCGTTAGCTATGTGACAGAGAGAAGAGAGGACATAGAAATAGAGGATACAGATATACGAGTACATATTATGAATAAATTAATAAAATCAAGTAAAATCCATCAAATCCATCAACAAAAAAAACAATTCAGTCAAGTTCAGTGGAGGAAACTATTGTTGGGTGAAGAAATATCAATCATAATTATTGCCATGTATTTCTCAACTTAAATATAATGGAGGTAACGTTCAACTAAGCTTTTCAATCTGGCCCATTAAAATTTTTAATTATGTTGAGATTAATTCAGCTGTTATATCTTATCATACATTCAAATTACATCATAGAATACCAAAAGACCTTCAGTGATTGGCCATCTCTGAAAATTCGGGAAGAAAGACCCTGTGACATCAACTAGGGAGGCTACATATGTATTTATAGCACCAGAGCCCCAATCCATCAGTAAACAACACACTCAGATCCAAATTCTGCTGCAGTTTTATGGAAAAAATAAAATGATATTTTTGTAGTCAGTATATATTGTCTGAAAGATTTTGTCTTATAATATTAATTAGTGGCTGTAAGTGGTTGCAGGAATGCTCCTTTTCACTTCATCACTTTATACATTCCTTACTTCCTGTAACTTGTACAATAATATGGCCTTTATTTGTAATATCACATCTCATATATCATTCACTAAATGTAACAAAAAATCCTGGACACTGCATTTCTTTATATTAGACTGGTTTCCTGCTATATGAAAGTGACAACCCTTGTCATTGTGAGGTCAAAGCACAGCAGACAATGAACCACAACGAAATTGGACCTCTGCATTTAACCCATGCACACTCAAACACCGTGCAGCAGTGGGCAGCTATTGAAAGCGCCCGGGGAGCAGTGACGGGGACGGCACCTTGCTCAAGGGTACCTCAGGGCAACCTATTGGGAAGGGGTTTGAACTCCTGATCCTCCGATCATGTGGCCAGTGCCCTAACCACTAGGCCACCGCTGGCATAAATGAAGTGATATGCTGGACAATATCACTTCATTTATGGCAAAAGTGAAAAACTTCTTCTCCTTTTCTGCTCCAGGTTCCTCTTTCTATGCTGTGCTGTGGTATCAGTGCTGCAAAAACAATAATCTAATCAAATCAAATTCAAGCACTACAATTATGTATTATTTATTAATATTTATCCTTGTGTCTTGACTTCATGTCTACTATTCCTTTAACTTTGTGATACATCACTGCATTTTGTCTTTCGTTATTTCAGTTTCATGTTTTACATATTTTGTTTTGTGTTGTGTTGTGGCCCTGTGGTCCATGGAGAAACACAATCTGTTCTCACTCTATAAGGCATGTTTTGAAGGCAGCATGACTGGTAAAGGTATAGAATTAACTGACATGATGGAGAGAAGGAGGTTGATATTGTGTGATATTGTATTATTTGTGTGTGAGAGAGATATTTCCTCTCATTGCCAAGATTGACACCTTTTGTATCTCCACTTTTACCATTTTGTCAACAATAAACAAAAGACTATCAATTGTCACTCTTTTATCAATGTCTTCACTTCACCTTATCTGCTACCAGTATTTAAAGGTTGTTTCCTTTTGTGCGTTTTAGAATTAAAATTGTGCCTGTTTACATCTTCTGAGGACAGATTTAGCAGAGCGGTTGGTTTGGGGTCTTTACAGACATTTTCAATCTATCTCTGGTTATTAATGTTAATTTGATTAATTAATCTTAATTTGATTTGAGTTCTCTCTTGATGATGGTGGTCCTGATCAGAGGTGATGACGAGTCCACAGGAATAACATTAATTACTGGGCTGTGTGGTGTGCAGAAAATTACTTGGTTCTAAACCCATAGAAAGCAAAGCAGATTGTGGACTTCAGGTGAAAGTGAAAGTGACAACCCTTGTCATTGCGAGGTCACAGCACTGCACACCATGAACCACAACGAAATTGGACCTCTGCATTTAACCCATACACACACGTGCAGCAGTGGGCAGCTATTGAAAGCGCCCGGGGAGCAGTGACAGGGACGGTACCTTGCTCAAGGGTACCTCAGGGCAACCCACTGAGGAGGGAATCGAACCCACAATCTTCCGATCCGGGGCCAACTCCCTAACCACTAGGCCACCGCTGCCCCAGGACCTCTGCATTTAACCCATGCACACTCAAACCCGTGCAGCAGTGGGCAGCTATTGAAAGCGCCCGGGGAGCAGTGATGGGGACGGTACCTTGCTCAAGGGTACCTCAGGGCAACCTATTGGGAAGGGGTTTGAACCCCCGATCCTCCGATCATGTGGCTAACACCCTAACCGCTAGGCCACCGCTGCCCCAGGATCCCAGGTGCACCCCAGGTGCGCTAGGATCCACTCAAACACTTCTATCTACATCAGTGGTGTTGTAGTGGAGTGTGTGTGGAGTGTAGCATTAACTCTGGCTACATACTTTCTTTACATGGCATATTTATTTCACTTTATATATTTTTATAATCTGTATATACTGTTTCATTTTCTTTATCACTGTATATACTTTAACATACTTTAACATAAGTGTAAGAGAGGTTGGATTTTAAAGATGTCCTTTATTGGTTAGCTAGATAGACAGAGCTGGGAAAGATGTGGGAGAATGAAAACATACTTAAACAGTGTGTTCATTCATTCATTCATTCATTCATTTTCTTCCGCTTATCCGGGGTCGGGTCGCGGGGGCAGCAGCTCCAGCAGGGATGCCCAGACTTCCCTCTCTCCGGCCACTTCTTCCAGCTCCATGGCCTCAGATTTAGAGGTGCTGATTCTCATCCCAGCCGCTTCACGCTCGGCTGCGAACCGATCTAGTGAGAGCTGAAGGTCACGGCCTGATGAGGCCAACAGGACAACGTCATCTGCAAAAAGCAGTGACCCAATCCTGAGCCCACCAAACTGGACCCCCTCAATGCCCTGGCTGCGCCTAGAAATTATGAACAGGATCGGTGACAAAGGGCAGCCCTGGTGGAGTGCAACCCTCACCGGGAACAGGTCCGACTTACTGCCGGCAATGTGGACCAAGCTCTGACACCGGTTATACAGGGACCGGACAGCCCTTAGCAAGGAATCTGATACCCCATACTCCCAGAGTACCCCCCACAGGAGCCCCCGAGGGACACGGTTGAAGTCCACAAAGCACATGTAAACTGGTTGGGCAAACTCCCATGCACCCTCCAGGACCCTGCTAAGGGTGTAGAGCTGGTCCACTGTTCCACGACCTGGACGAAAACCACACTGCTCCTCCTGAATCCGAGGTTCGACTATCCGACGGACCCTCCTTTCCAGGACCCCTGAATAGACTTTCCCCGGGAGGCTGAGAAGTGTGATCCCTCGATAGTTGGAACACACCCTCCGGTCCCCTTTTTTAAAGAGGGGGACCACCACCCCGGTTTGCCAATCCAGAGGCACCGTCCCCGATGTCCATGCGATGTTGCAGAGGCGTGTCAGCCATGACAGTCCTACAACATCCAGAGCCTTGAGGAACTCTGGGCGGATCTCATCCACTCCCGGAGCCCTGCCACCAAGGAGCTTTTTGACCACCTTGGCAACCTCGGCCCCCGAGATGGAAGAGTCCACCTCTATGTCCCCAGGCTCTGCTTCCTCCTCGGAAGGCATGTTGGTGGAATTAAGGAGGTCTTCGAAGTACTCCCCCCACCGACCCACAACGTCCCGAGTCGAGGTCAGCAGCGCACCATCCCCACTATACACTGTGTTGACTGTGCACTGCTTTCCCCTCCTGAGACGCCGGATGGTGGACCAGAATTTCCTCGAAGCCGTCTGGAAGTCCTTCTCCATGGCTTCTTCAAACTCCTCCCATGCCCGAGTTTTTGCCTCAGCAACCACCAGAGCCGCATTCCGCTTGTCCTGTCGGTACCTATCAGCTGCCTCCGGAGCCCCACTGGCCAAAAAGGCCCGGTAGGACTCCTTCTTCAGCTTGATGGCATCCCTCACCGCTGGTGTCCACCAACGGGTTCTAGGGTTGCCACCGCGACAGGCACCGACCACCTCCCGGCCACAGCTCCGGTCAGCCGCCTTGACAATGGAGGCGTGGAACATAGTCCATTCAGATTCAATGTCCCCCACCTCCCCTGGGATGTGGTTAAAGCTTTGACGGAGGTGGGAGTTGAAGCTTGTCCTGACAGGGGATTCTGCCAGACATTCCCAGCAGACCCTCACAATGCGTTTGGGCCTACCAGGCCTGACCGGCATCCTCCCCCACCAACGAAGCCAACTCACCACCAGGTGATGGTCAGTTGACAGCTCCGCCCCCTCTTCACCCGAGTGTCCAAGACATGGGGCCGCAAGTCCGACGACACGACCACAAAGTCTATCATCGAACTGCGGCCTAGGGTGTCCTGGTGCCAGGTGCACATGTGGACATCCTTATGCCTGAACATGGTGTTCGTTATGGACAATCCGTGACGAGCACAAAAGTCCAATAACAAAACACCGCTCTGGTTCAGATTGGGGGGGCCATTCCTCCCAATTACGCCCTTCCAGGTGTCACTGTCATTACCCACGTGAGCATTGAAGTCCCCCAGCAGAACAATGGAGTCCCCAGCAGGGACACTCTCTAGCGCCCCCTCCAGAGACCCCAGAAAGGGTGGGTAGTCCAAAATGCTGTTTGGCGCATAAGCGCAGACAACACTAAGGACCCGTCCCCTGACCCGAAGGCGGAGGGCCGCCACCCTCTCATCTACCGGGGTAAACCCCAATGTACTGGCCCCAAGCCAGGGGGCAATAAGTATGCCCACACCTGCTCGGCGCCTCTCACCGGTGGCAACTCCAGAGTGGAAAAGAGTCCAGCCCCTCTCAAGGAGACTGGTTCCAGAGTCCAAGCTGTGCGTCGAGGTGAGTCCAACTATATCTAGCCGGAACTTCTCAACCTCGCGCACTAGCTCAGGCTCCTTCCCCACCAGAGAGGTGACATTCCACGTCCCTAGAGCCAGCTTCTGCAGCCGAGGGTCGGACCGCCAAGGCCCCCGTTTTCGGCCACCGCCCAGCTCACAATGCACCCGACCTCCTTGGCCCCTTCCACAGGTGGTGAACCCATGGGAAGGGGGACCCACGTTGCCTCTTCGGGCTGAGCCCGGCCGGGCCCCATGGGTAAAGGCCTGACCAGCAGGCGCTCGCCATCGGGCCCCACCTCCAGGCCTGGCTCCAGAGGGAGGCCCCGGTGACCCACGTCCGGGCGAGGGAAAACGTCTTCCATAATTGTTGTGCATAAACAGTGTGTTGGGAAGATGAAAGGAATACTCTGAGGGACTGATGAATGAAGAGAATGAGAGAGAGAAGGTTGGATGACATGAGGATAGTGAAGCAGAAAGTGCAGCAGATTAGCTGGGTAAAAATAAGAGCAGTGGAGATTCTTACCAGATTATTAAACACAATTTTGGAAAGTGAGAGGATGCCAGAGAAGAGAAGGAGAAGTGAACCGGTACGGGTTGCATCGGAAGATTGTGGGTTTGATTCCCTCACCAGTAGGTTGCCCTGAGGTACCCTTGAGCAAGGTACTGCCCCCGTCACTGCTCCCCAGGAACTTTCAATAGCTGCCCACTGCTGCACTGTTTGCATGGGTTAAATGCATGTGGTTCACTGTGTGCTGTGCTGTGACCTTGCAATGACAAGGGTTGTCACATTCACTTTCAAAGAACAATATGTAAATTAACTAAATGAGAAAGGTGCATCTTCTAGAACGTTCTACGTCATCATGAAGTGCTTTGAGAGGCTGGTCATGAGGCACATCAAGTCTCAGATCCCTTCCTCACTGGACCCCCTGCAATTGGCGTATCATCCCAACCGCTCAACGGAAAAGTGACTGCACTCTCTTTTTCACCTCTCTTCCACACTTACCATTACATTAAACTGTTGATATCAAGTATTTAAACCCCTCCACCTTTGTTACCTCCGCTCCCTGCATCCTAACCACTCCACTTTCCTCCCTATCATTTACACTTGTGTTTTTTGTCATTGACCTACTCACTTTCATTTCTCTCCTTTCTAAAACATATCTTCATCTCTCCAGATTCTTCTCAAGGTGCTCCTTGCTACAGATCACAATATCATCAGCAAACATCGCATCGTCCACTGGGACTCCTGTCTAACCTCGTCCTTCAACCTGTCCATCACAATTGGAAACAAGAATGGGCTCAGAGCTGATCTTTGATGTAATCCAAACTCTACCTTGAGTGTATAGGTCACTCCCACTGCAGATCTCACCACTGTTACACTGCCATCATACATATCCTGAACCACTCTCACATACTTCTCTGTTACCCTGTTCCACTACATGCACTAATTTTACATTAGTGAATGTAAAATATATAAAACATAACATTAATTTTTATGGTTTGTTTAGAGTATATTGTTTAACAATCAGTCAGTCATTTTCTGCTGCTTGTCCCAAGCGGGGTCGCGGGGGAGTGCTGGAGTCCATCCCAGCTCACACAGGGCGAAGGACGGGGGACACACCCTGGACAGGTCGCCAGCCCATCGCAGGGAGGAGCATGAGAGGGACGGCACCTTGCTCAAGGGTACCTCAGGGCAACCTATTGGGAAGGGGTTCGAACCTGCGACCAACGCCCGAACCACTAGGCCACTGCTGCCCTATTGTTAAACATCAACCTGATTTTTCATGGCTTGGTGTACAATTATATTAAGGCACAGATTTTGTCCTTTATTTTAATCTCTTATTAAAATATATCAGACCCTTTATACTGTGCTTTATAATGTTTCTATATAATGATTTAAATTAAAACCACAAAGAAAATCCATGTGAAAAACTGAACCCCCGTTCGTCGCCCTGTGTGAGCTGGGATGGACTCCAGCGCGACCCCGTGACCCCACTTGGGACAAGCGGCAGAAAATGAATGAATGAATGAATTAATTAAAAAGTGTGTGTCTGTTAATAATATACATTGAGCATGAGATTTATACACTCAAGAGCTGATCATAAAAATGTCTGCCTGATTTATTTTTTCAGTGTCCTTTAAAAATCCTGAAAATACCTCAAAATGCAAACCTTGTGTGTGTGTGTGTGTGTGTGTGTGTGTGTGTGTGTGTGTGTGTGTGTGTTTGTGTGTGTGTTTGTGTCTGTGTGTGTGTGTGTGTGCGTGCATGTGTGTTTATGAATATACATTTCTTTGGTCCTCTTTTGATTCTAAAAAGATGTTCCATTCTAAACACACATTCATACACACACACACACACACACACACACAAACACACATACACACACACTCACACACACAGAGTTTTGTAATTTTGAGCAGAAACGTGGAAACAAAACTAAAGAAAAAAACACTCACACTCACACTCACACATCTGTTATTCACTGCAATTGACTTTTTAAAAAATGAACCAATAACGTGATATTATTCTTGTTCAATTAACGATCTGAGATTTGAATAATGTATGTCTGGACAAATAAATTTATTAATTCTTAAATTACTAAATTCCTGAACCCTAAAAAAAAATAAATATACATTTCAGGATTAAACAGTAAATTAATTAAAGGATTGTAACAATGTAACACTACATGTTTATAATGGAACACTATATTGTTGCTTTCTCTGCTTTGCTGCAGATTCATGTAAAATAACTCTTCTCTCTGGATCCTGTGTTCACGAAATATGTTCCTCCTACACAAACATGGTTTCACAAACAGTTCACCCCTTCATTGTGTTACCCAATAGCAGTGTCCTCTCTCAGCAGGATAACCTGCCACACTGCCCCAATGCCCCAACATCTGTTGGAGCTGCTGGAGGAACTAGTCTGATCTGTGGAGTCTCCACCTCCAAACAGGACCTTAAATGATCGTCTGCTAAAGTCTTGGTGCAATAACCATAGCATAACTTCAGAGGTCTTGTGGAGTCCAGGTCTCGACGGGTCAGAGCAGTTTTGGGGACATGAGGGGGTCCCACTCAGTGTTGGACAGGTGGTTTTAATATTATGGCTGATCGGTGTGTGTAGGTAATGATTTGCTCTCGTTGCCACTAGAGGGCGGTGTTTGTAAGGCAGTAAAAGTAAAAGTAAAAGTAAAATGCTGAGAAAGAGAGAAGATCACACATCTCAGCGCTCTGGATTCACACAGTAAGTTCATTAAAGTTCTTCAATATTTCATCATTACTGTGGACTTTAACAGCAGATGTTCTGAGAGTTTGTATGAACTAGATTTTATTTCTGGGCTGAAATTTATATGAAGTTTATTCGTTAATGAGCTCAAAGTCCATCCATCCATTATCTGCCGCTTGTCCCAAACGCGGTCGCGGGGGAGTGCCGGTGTCCATCCCAGCGCACACAGGGCGAGGACGGGGGACGCACCCTGGACAGGTCGCCAGCCCATCGCAGGGAGGAGCGGGACGGGGACGGCACCTTGCTCAAGGGCACCTCAGGGCAACCCATTGGGAAGGGGTACGAACCCCCGATCCTCTGATCATAAGGCCAACGCCCGAACCACTAGGCCACCGCTGCCCCGACCCGCCATTTTCTGCTGCTGGTCTGTGAAATTTGTTCACTGGTCTGTGTTTTAAAATTGTTTTCTGATTCCAGCAATTTTGATCATTTTTAGTCAAAATTGCTGAATTTGCGCATTTCCTGTTTAATTACAAAGAGAAACGCGAGTAGCAGTGACCTTCGACTGTGCTTCCCTCTCACCCATGTCCCTTACACACACTGTCCCTCACACCCATGTCCCTTACACACTGTCCCTTACACACACTGTCCCTCACACCCATGTCCCTTACACACACTGTCCCCTACACACACTGTCCCTTTAACACACTGTCCCTTTAACACACTGTCCCTTACACACACTGTCCCTTTAACACACTGTCCCTTTAACAAACTGTCCCTTACACACACTGTCCCTTTAACACACTGTCCCTTTAACACACTGTCCCTTACACACACTGTCCCTTACACACACTGTCCCTTTAACACACTGCCCCTTACACACACTCACCCTTAGACACACTGTCCCTTACACACAACTGGGCTAAAGCAAACAGCTGTTTCTCTGTTTATCCCCAATATAATACAGATTCAGATACTTTTATTTTACACCCTGTCTTTCCACAATCTGAATAATATCTTTAATGCATGTGTATGACATGTTTAGTCAGGCGCTAATAAGTTCTCTTCACTACAGCGATTCATTTATTATTATTTTTTGTTCAAACTAAGCTTCTATTTTGGGTACATATATAGTATTTTTATCCGTTCCTTTCACAAACACGCAGACTCACACACACAAACACACACACACACACACACACACACACACACACACACACACACACCCCATTCGTGCTTGTAGTGTAATTTGACTGGATGTTACATAAACTGCTGATACTGAAACTGCAACTTGTTAGGCCTGTAAAAGTCTGTTTAAAAGTTTGAGTCTGATGGCCAGGGGGAAGAAACTGTTTCTCATCCTGGAAGTGGAGGCCCGTATGCTGTGGAACCTTTTCCCGGATGGCAGGAGGGAGAAGAGAGTGTGGGACGGGTGGGAGGGATCATCCACAATGCTGGTTGCTTTGTGGATGCAGCGAGTGGTAAAAATGTCCTGTACAGAGGGCAGAGAGACCCCGATGATCTTCTCAGCTGTTCTCACTACCCGTTGTAGTGACTTGTGGTCTAAGACGTTGCAGTTCCCGTACCAGGCAGTAATGCAGCCGCTCAGGATGCTCTCAATGGTTCCTCTGTAAAAGATGGTGAGGATAGTTGGTGGAAGACGGGCTTTCCTCGGTCAGCACAGGAAGTAGAAATGCTGCTGGTCTTTCTTTGTGATGGAGTTGGTGCTGAGGGTCCACATGAGGTTGTTGGATATGTGGACACTAAGAAACCTGGTGCTCTGGACCATCTCCACGCTGTTGAGCTGTTGATATTCAGTGGAGAGTGTTCACAACGTAGTCTCCTGATGTCAACAACCATCTCTTTAGTCTTGTCGACATTCAAAGACAGGTTGTTGGTTCTGCACCAGTCCGTCAGCTGTTTTATCTCCTCTCTGTACGCCGCCTCGTCTCCACCACTGATCAGACCCACCACGGTTGTATCATCAGCGAATTTGATGATGTGATTCGAGCTGTGCTTGGCTGCACACTCGTGAGGCATCCATGTGAACGGCAGTGACGATAGTCATTTAGGCAGTAGACAGATGATTTCTTTGGCACTGGAATGATGCTGGTGGTCTTGAAGCACCTAGGAACAACAGTTGTGCTCAGAGAGATGTTGAAGATGTTGGAGAGAACATCTGCCAGCTGTTCAGCACATCCTCTGAGCACCCCACCTTGTATGTTGTCTGGACCAGCAGATATCCATTGGTTGACTCTCAGTAGAGATCTTCTCACCTCAGCCATGGTTAGGCAAAGAACCTGGTTGTTAGGAGGAGGGATGGTCTTCCTCATCTACGTGTTGATCACTGCATCAAACCATGCATAGAAGCGGTTCAGCGCATCTGGGAGGTCTCATTGTCACAGGCAGGAGGAGCTCAGGTGGATATTCAGGTGGGCCAGTAATGTGGACAGTAATATCCTCAATGCACTTGCTGATGTAGCCAGTCACTGAAGCTGTGTACTCCTCCAGGTTGATGGAGTCACTGTAGGTTGCAGCCTCCCTAAACTTTTCCCAGTCGGTGCGCTAAAAGCAGTCCTGAAGAGCAGAGATGGCTCCTGTGGGCCAGTTCTTCACCTGCTTCAGGATGGGCTTGACATGCCTGATGATGGGTCTCTACACTGGGATCAGCAGAACAGAGATATGGTCTGAGTGTCCGAGGTTGGGGCGGGGCTCCGCTCTGTACGCACCGGCCATGTTTGCGTAAACACAGTCCAGCGTGTTTCCCCCCTCGTTGCACATGTTGATGGAATTTAGGGAGAACTGACTTGAGATTTGCATGATTGAAATCTCCAGCAACAATGAACAGTCCGTTCGGTTGTGATTTTTGGAGCTCGCTGATCGCTCCATAAAGTTCAACCAGTGCACTGTTAGCATTGGCGCTGGGAGGAATGTAAACCACCATGATGAAGACTGTAGAGAACTCCCTGGGCAGATAAAAAGCTTATATCTGACTGTGATGACCTCCAGCAGCGTTGAACAGTGTGAAGAGACAAGCACAGTGCTCGCACAACATTGTGTGTTTATGTAAACACACAGCCCCCCTCCAGGAGTCTTGCCAGACAGTCTTGCCAGACGTTGTTCGGAGAGTCACTGGAAGACTATATCCTGGCTGATTCCTGAACTCCATGTATTGACAGCTGATAGCTGCTGGTCAGGTTTTTAATTAACCAGGACACAGCGCTCTTTCCTGTTTCCAGGCTTTCAGTCTGTCTGATACATGGTGATCTGTTGTGTCAAATGCTGCAGAAAAGAAAGAAATACTGGCAGTGATACAAGGATTGAGTAGAGCTAGTTCAGTGCTGCGACGAGGCTGAAACCCAGACTGAAATCTCTTAAAATGTGTCATTTTTATGTAGAAATGAACATAATTGTAGAGCCACTATGTTCTAGATGATCTCTTGGATTTGGTTTCTTGAACAGAGGCCTTAAAAAGCACCTTTATTCTAATAAAAAGTAACAAGAAGAGATTATTATTTCAAATGGAAATTAATCCTGAAAGTTAAGAGATATGAAAGTGTAAATTGGGTTGTGAATTTCACCCCCCCCCCCTCTCTCTCTCTGTCTCTCTCTCTCTCTCTCTCTCTCTCTCTCTCTCTCTCTCTCTCTCTCTCTCTCTGTGTCAGTTTTATGGACTCTGAAGCCACTCCTGTCTGTGGAATGTGGTTTGCTGTTCTGCGGAATCGTTAAGCAGCTTGTTTTTCACTTATTAACGCACACACACACACACACACACACACACACACACACACGCAGGCATGCATGCACAGTTATGGAGCAGTGATTATGTTCAGCCACTCTTCTTTTGAAGCACTTTTAAAATATATTTTAAAATATCAATCCCTTCAAAGTCTACTGCCCAAACAATAGAGAGGTTGAGGAAAACAACAAATTACATCTCATACAAGTTGTGAATATGTAATAGTAAAATCCTCAAAGGCAGGTTTAAGAAGTTTGAGTGGAGCCATACAGGTAGAGCTCTGCTTTCTGTGAGGATGGTGTTACTCCCATGATGCTCCTGGTTTTCACTGGTTTAATGGAGACCATGTCAGGTATGTGTGTACTGTGCTGTAAACATCTGCCTTTTCTCTCTGTGTTGGGTAAAGGTTGGGAGGTGGGGGTAAGAGCTAGAAATGGAAAGTAATTCCATAAATGTTTCAGATGTAGTTAGAAACACCTGTTTAAGAAATTATGTGATCTCAGATTCAGACTGTTGACTGACCGATACAGTTTATATAAAATAACTGGTGTCGAACACGTATTAGCTGAACCACAGGAGCACTTCTGTCTGAGGTGTTAAATTAACAGAATAATAAATGAAGAAAGAACTGACTGCACTGGAGCAGATTAACACTCAGATTGTGGATTAAAAATGTCCAAGTGTATCCATCCATCCATCCATTATCTGCCGCTTGTCCCAAACGGGGTCGCGGGGGAGTAAGGGTGTCTGGCCAGCGCACACAGGCGAGGACGGGGACGCACTTGACAGGTCGCCAGCCCATCGCAGGGAGGAGCGTGACGGGGACAGCACCTTGCTCAAGGGTACCTCAGGGCAACCTATTGGGAAGGGGTTTGAACCCCCGATCCACCGATCACACAGCCAACACCCTAACCACTAGGCAACCACTGCCCTGTCCATGTGTAATTATTATTTTTTATTTTACATTATATTTTCCTGCAGAACCCTTTAAGGTTGTTGGTCCAGCTGCTCCTCTTGATTGTTAAAACTGGTGAAGATCTGGTTCTGCCCTGTTCTCTCCAACCCAACATCAGTGCTGAGGATATGATGGTGGAGTGGATCAGACTTGATCTGCCTGCAACTGATAATTTGAAGAATCTGTATGAAGATTACAGCACAGAAATGAGAGAGACAGATAAAGTCTTGCAGAGGAAGAACATCTCTGTTTAAAGAAGAACTGAAGAGAGGAAACACTTCACTGAGACTCTCAGCTGTCCAGCCGTCTGATGAAGGAGTTTATCAGTGTGCTGTTAAATCAGAGTCCTGGAATGAAGACACCACTGTCCATGTTGAAGTCAAAAGTGAGCGGTAACAGTTTGAATAATTCTTAAAATTGTAAATATTATTATTTCAGTTTCGTTCATTTAATGTTGTATTTGTTGCACAAGATAATTCATCAGTGAGTTACAAATATCTTCTTTTTCTTCTGTCCAGTTTTTATTAAATCAGAAATATTACATTAATGTGACTTCAAGATTCATAATAGACTAAGGAAGTAAAAAATCACATAAAATACAGGCCTGAAATGTGGCATGTTGATCAGAGTGAAGGACTCCAGAATTTCAGTTTCTGAGAAGTATTTATAAAAGGCAGGAGAAACCAAGACTGATGTTAATAAAGGAGTTCAAGGAGAAATTAAGGTGTTAAATGTGAGACAAAGGGCAATTCAGACATACTCCTGGTCCTCCTCCTCTGGACATGTCCAAACCAACACAACCTTACTTCACTAACTTTGTCTCCAAAAATTCTAACCTGAGCTGTCCTCTAATATACTCTATTTCTAATCCAGTCCATCCTCGTCACATCCAATGAAAATCTCAGCATCTTTAATTCTGACACCTCCAGCTCCGCCTCCAGTCTTTTTGTCAGTGCCACCATCTCCAACCCATACAATATAGCTGGTCTCACTACTGTCCTGTAAACCTTCCCTTTTACTCTCACTGGTACCGCCCGACACGGGGCAACTCCAGCCACTCTTCTCAACTATTCCAACCTGCCTGCACTCTCTCTTCACCTCTCTTCCACACTCGCCGTTACACTGAACTGTTGATCACAAGTATTTCAAATTCTCCACCTTTGTTACCTCTACTCTGCACCTCCTGTTTCACTATCCTCACATCATACAATCTTCTTTCTCTCATTCTCTTCATTCATCAGCCCCTCAAAGTACTCCTTCCATCTGCATAACATGCTCTGTTCACCTGTGAGCACATTTCATTTCTCTACTTAACTGGCTACTGAGCTGTTGCACATTCCTTTCCCAGCTTTCTCTGTCTCTGTCTAGCCAATGAGTTTCAGGTCATTTTCCTCTGTAACGGTGGTAGGTGCGAGGACGCCAATGCAGAGCCAGGAGTTCGGAACATACTGTTATTAACTGTATTTACAAAACAGGATCCAAGAACTGCAGTTCTAACTAAAACCAGGAAACTGCAGCCTAAACCAAGATACCAGATTACCAAGTGCACAAAACTACCATACCAATGCGGTAGGCTTATTCAACAAATGAGTCAAGGCCGCACCTGACTCATCGGGCTTAAATAGTGAGCCCAATGAAGCACACCTGTGCCTTCATGAGCTCAGAGGTGTGTTTCCAACAGAACAGAGCGCCTCTATCGTGCCCAAAACACACCTCATCCGTGACACCCTCCTTACTGTCAAATCTCTCATACAACACATATAATATACAAGAATTTACTGAATATATTTAATATTTCATTAGAGGGAACACATGAAATTTCAATAACTGGGGTTCTCTCATCCAGTTCTCCAGAGAAGCGCTACACTGTCAGCTACTTGTACTTGTAAAAACTGGAGAAAAACCTGAGAAACTGGACACAACTTTTGTTTTTTTTTTCTTTCTAGCACATTTAAAGGTTGTGGGGTCCATTGCTCTGCCTTGTTGTAAACGCTTGGTGAAGATCTTGCTCGCCCTGTTCTCTCCAACCAAGTGTCAGTGCTGAGGACATGGACGTTGAATGGATCAGACTGCATCTGGCAGAGACACTAGTGCATCTCTAAGGAAAACTATCAAGACAGAACAGAGACAGATGAGCCTTATAAAGGAAGAACCACTTTATTTAAAGAAGAACTGAAGAAAGGCAACACATCACTGAAACTCTCAGCAGTTCAGCCCTCTGATGAAGGAGTTTATCAGTGTTATGTTGAGTCTCCTGGGTCCTGGTATGGCAACATAAATGTTCATGTTGAAGTTAGAGGTAAAAGCTCTTACAGTTTCATTGTATCATTACTTATTAATTATTTTTAATAAATACACTCTTTAATCAGTCACACTGTAAGGGCCAGAAAGTAATTAATGATATAATAAAGCTTTAATTTAACATAATTTTTATCACTTAACTGTTTATTAAGTATTACGTACTTTTTAGGAAACATAATTTCTAAAATGGTATTTTAGTTTATCTTTAGCTTTTAGCATATATTTACTTTTTACTGAATGTTGCTTGTTTATTGCAAATTAACTGACTAGTGAGTTTACTCACATTAAAAGAAATGCACCAAATTCATGAACTATCTAAGTTCATTTATCACAGCATTTTTTCTTCTGTTATGCAGCTTCAGGTTTAACACAGACCTTTCTTGGACATATTCATGTGCACATATTCAGTGGTCGTGTGGATATGGTCGTGTGTGTCACATGACCCAGTACTTTCTTTACTGAGCCTCTTTCTACTTCTTAATGTGCCTGAGAAACAAAAATATTGCCTTACAATGTATTATATTAAGAGCTAATTGCTAATTAAATGGTTGTTAAGTAGTAAGTATGCTTGGTTAACCATTAACTAATATTACAGCTGTGCAGGGTTTCAGTATGTTACTCCAAGATAACTCACTTAAATAACTTTCTGAAATAATTTTAAGGTTATTTATTGAAGTCTTTATACATTCTGAAGTTATTGTATCACTAAATATGTTTGCCGTTTGTTCTGCTTTGACGTTTTATCTGGTCTATATTTCAGGAGCTGGTTTTCATGCTGCGAAGATTGCCAATATCTGCATTTCAGTTTTGCTGTTGTGTTAGCTGCCTTTATAGCTTACATCTTGAAAGGTAATTTTAAATATTATTTTTATATTTAAAACATGTATTGAATAACTTTGTTTAAAAGAACAGTCTTAGTATTTTGAATCACAAAGCCTAAAATCACATCATGCTTACATGAAACCAACACTCCAAAAGCTAAACTCCAGAAATGATGTGGAAATGTTCATGAACTTTCCTGCAGCTCATTTCTCTGTGATGAATGTTTAGAATATGTTCTGTCTTCTTTAGAAGTAGGAGCAGATGCTACAACTGGGAGAATTCAGTGGTAAATTTCTGCAGCCTGAATACATACTGGATTTACCAGCAGTGATTGTTTAAAGATGAAGGAACATCTGACTGAACCAAGGAGTCTATTAAGGACTGTTTTGTCGATGGTACTGCAGAGTTGAACACACAGAAAGAGGGATCTACTGCAATAGTACACCATCATTAAGAACAGAAATGAACTTTTTGTGTTATCATGATTATAGTCTGTTACGATGCACATGATCGGATTATTTCTTATTGTTAGAAATGTCTTCAGCTATTGTAAAATCATTACAAGGCAGCAACACTTCAGATTTCACATTCAATTTGGATTTTTAAATTTTTGGATTGTACATGAAATTGATCAATTTGCTGCTGTTTCTGTTAAATCATGAGGGTAACATACTCTTAATCAGCTTCATGGCAAAATCACAATTTAAAAGATAATGCTTTAAATGGCAAGGGCTTTTAAATTATGTGTTTTATTATCAAATATGAACAATAACAAAGTAAGTAATTGCTAAGCTTGTAAATTGACGCACTGGCACATTACAATTAGTACTTTAGCCTCAAGTGAACAAAAAAAAACCCAAAAAAATATTAAGGCAAAAAAGGACCTGCGTTTTTAGACACATTTTTAAAAAATAATGAAACTTTAGTGGAAATACTGTTTTAAAATTTGCAAGTATTTTGTCCACATCATTGAGCCAGTAAAATATGTAAATGAAGTGATCAAACGTGTGAAATCAGGGCAAACAGTTCATGTTTTATGGTCAACACAAAAGGGAGGGTCATTTCTTTCTGAATGTTTTCTCTCACAAGCTGCCTTTGTGAATGTAAAATGTGAACAAACATAAAATTGCAGTTACAGTTTCACTTTCTGGATAACGGAGAGTCTAAAGTTTACAATGCCCTCTCATTTCAGATAAATATTTAAACAGTACTCTCTCCAGCCCAGTGCTCAGTCATCACCTACATGCGTCTGAACTCCCAGTATGAGAAGAAAGAGTTTAACCTGAAGAAGATCAACACATCAGAGGAGGGTTATAGACGACTCATCCCAGTGATCGGAAACTACAGAAAAGCTCAGTGAGTGTTTATTAGAACGATATTTAGGCTGAAGTTGGTACTCTTATGATCTGTAGCCAGTATAAATAAATAAGTTACATGTTCCGTGATGATTAAAGAAAAAAAGAAAAAGGCAGCTTTCTAAAGTTCTTAGAAATGAGCTTCTAAACTGCCTCAAATCCACCATTATGAGTGTATTGTATAATTGAGTCTGAGTTGCAGAAGCTACAAAGGGTAAAGGTGTGGCCACAGTGAGTCAGGAAGAGCAGGAGCCTAAGAGGTCAGCTGCAGCAAAAAACTTATTCCAAAACTGGTGGAAAATCAAACGGGACAAAATGGGCCAAGATGGTAAAAGCAAATGGTGGTGAAAACAAACTACAGAACATCAAAACAGGTGGAAACAAAAAAATGACAACATTTCAAAACGGGTGGAAAACAATAAGGGGTAGAAACTAAAACTGGCAGGAGAGACAAACTGTCGAGCTGTTTGGAGAATCAAAGAAAACTCAAAATAGTCTCTAAAGTATTTTTTTTTAATTATTATTATTTGTTTGTCTGCATATTTGTGTGTTTATTGTCCCCTTCCTCTCATTCTGAGAGACTTTATACACAAATCCTGTTTGGCAGTTAACTCTCTCTCTCTCTCTCTCTCTGGAGACTTTTTAAAATATGCTGAGAAATGCTGAGAAGTTGAGAATGTTAATGTTGTAATAAGTAACTTTGCTTCAGACTGAATAAATATTTATTTACCAGGTTGTTTTAGAGAGTTTAAAACAAGTGGAAATGTAATTTTTATTCTTCATCATGTGAGAGTTCACTATATGAAAGTTAAAGTAGGAGAAGTTCATGTTGAAGAATAAAAGTATGAAAGTTGTGAATATGTAACAGTAAAATCCTCAAAGTCAGGTTTAAGAAGTTTGAGTGGTTTCTCGTACATGTAGAGTTCTGCTTTCTGACAGAGTCAAACTGTCTTTCAGGGATGGTGTTATTCCGTGTGATGCTACTGGTTTTCACTGGTTTTATGGAGACCATGTCAGGTATGTGTGCACTGTGCTGTAAAAATCTGCCTTTTCTCTCTGTGTTGGGTAAAGGTTGGGAGGTGGGGGTGAGAGCTAGAAATGGAAAGTAATTTCATAAATGTTTCAGATGTAGTTAGAAACACTTGTTTAATAAATTATAGGATCTCAGATTCAGACTTTTGACTGACCGATACAGTTTATATAAAATCACTGGTGTCAAACAATATATTAGCTGATCCACAGGAGCACTTCTGTCTGAGGTGTTAAATTAACAGAATAATAAATAAAGAATGAACTGACTGTACTGGAGCAGATTAACACTCAGATTGTGGATCAAAAATGTCCATGTGTAATTATTAATTTTTATTTTACATCATGTTTTTCTACAGAACACTTTAAGGTTGTTGGTCCAGCTGCTCCTCTTGATGTTAAAACTGGTGAAGATCTGGTTCTGCCCTGTTCTCTTCAACCCAACATCAGTGCTGAGGATATGATGGTGGAGTGGAACAAACTTGGTCTGCCTGCAACTGATAATTTAGTTCATCTTTATGAAGATCATGAAGACAGAAATGAGAGACAGATAAAGTCTTACAGAGGAAGAACTGTTCTGTTTAAAGAAGAACTGAAGAAAGGAAACACTTCACTGAGACTCTCAGCCGTCCAGCCGTCTGATGAAGGAGTTTATCAGTGTGCTGTTAAATCAGAGTCCTGGAATGAAGACGCCACTGTCCATGTTGAAGTCAAAAGTGAGCGGTAACAGTTTGAATAATTCTTAAAATTGAAAAGATTATTTGTATTGTTGAACAAGATAATTCATAAGTGAGTTACAAATACATTATTTTTCTCATTCAGTTGTTATTAAATCAGAAATATTACATTAGTGTGACTTCAGGATTCATAATAGACTGAGGAAGTAAAAAATCACATAAAATACAGGCCTGAAATGTGGCATGTTGATCAGAGTGAAGGACTCCAGAATTTCAGTTTCTGAGAAGTATTTATAAAAGGCAGGAGAAACCAAGACTGATGTTAATAAAGGAGTTCAAGGGGAAATTAAGGTGTTAAAATGTGAGATTAGTGCGGTAATTCAGACATACTCCTCGTCCCTCCTCCGGACATGTCCAAACCAACACAACCTTCTTTCACTTTGTCTCCAAAATCTCTAACCTGAGCTGTCCCTCTAATATACTCATTTCTAATCCAGTCCATCCTCGTCACATCCAATGAAAATCTCAGCATCTTTATCTCTGACACCTCCAGCTCCGCCTCCTATCTTTTTGTCAGTGCCACCATCTCCAACCCATACAATATAGCTGGTCTCACTACTGTCCTGTAAACCTTCCCTTTTACTCTCACTGGTACCCGTCTGACACAAGTAACTCCAGCCACTCTTCTCCAACCATTCCAACCTGCCTGCACTCTCTTCTTCACCTCTCTTCCACACTCGCCGTTACACTGAACTGTTGATCACAAGTATTTCAAATTCTCCACCTTTGTTACCTCTACTCTGCACCTCCTGTTTCACTATCCTCACATCATACAATCTTCTTTCTCTCATTCTCTTCATTCATCAGCCCCTCAAAGTACTCCTTCCATCTGCATAACATGCTCTGTTCACCTGTGAGTACATTTCCATTTCTCTACTTAATCACATTGAGCTGCTGCACATCTTTCCCAGCTCTGTCTCTCTGTCTAGCCAATGAGTTTAGGTCATTTTCTCCCTCTGTAACGGTGGCAGGGTGCGGGGAGGACGCCAATGCAGAGCCAGGAGTTCGGAACATAATGTTATTAACTGTATTTACAAAACAGGATCCAAGAACTGCAGTTCTAACTAAAACCAGGAAACTGCAGCCTAAACCAAGATACTAGATTACCAAGTGCACAAAACCACCATACCACGTGTAGGCTTATCTTAACAAATGAGCCGCGCTCTGTTCTGACTCATCGGGGCTTAAATAGTGAGCCCCAATGAAGCACACCTGTGCCTTCATGAGCTCAGGTGTGCTCAGTCAGAACAGAGCGCCCTCTATCGTGCCCAAAACACACCTCATCCGTGACACCCTCCTTACTGTCAAATCTCTCATACAACACATATAATATACAAGAATTTACTGAATATATTTAATATTTCATTAGAGGGAACACATGAAATTTCAATAACTGGGGTTCTCTCATCCAGTTCTCCAGAGAAGCGCTACACTGTCAGCTACTTGTACTTGTAAAAACTGGAGAAAAACCTGAGAAACTGGACACAACTTTTGTTTTTTTTTTCTTTCTAGCACATTTAAAGGTTGTGGGTCCAGCTGCTCGTCTTGTTGTAAACGCTGGTGAAGATCTGGTTCTGCCCTGTTCTCTCCAACCAAGTGTCAGTGCTGAGGACATGGACGTTGAATGGATCAGACTGCATCTGGCAGAGACACTAGTGCATCTCTATGAAAATTATCAAGACAGAAATGAGAGACAGATGGAGTCTTATAAAGGAAGAACCACTTTATTTAAAGAAGAACTGAAGAAAGGCAACACATCACTGAAACTCTCAGCAGTTCAGCCCTCTGATGAAGGAGTTTATCAGTGTTATGTTGAGTCTCCTGGGTCCTGGTATGGCAACATAAATGTTCATGTTGAAGTTAGAGGTAAAAGCTCTTACAGTTTCATTGTATCATTACTTATTAATTATTTTTAATAAATACACTCTTTAATCAGTCACACTGTAAGGGCCAGAAAGTAATTAATGATATAATAAAGCTTTAATTTAACATAATTTTTATCACTTAACTGTTTATTAAGTATTACGTACTTTTTAGGAAACATAATTTCTAAAATGGTATTTTAGTTTATCTTTAGCTTTTAGCATATATTTACTTTTTACTGAATGTTGCTTGTTTATTGCAAATTAACTGACTAGTGAGTTTACTCACATTAAAAGAAATGCACTAAATTCATGAACTATCTGTTCATTTATCATTACATTTTTCTTCTGTTATGCAGCTTCAGGTTTAACACAGACCTTTCTTGGACATATTCATGTGCACATATTCAGTGGTCGTGATATGGTCAGGTCACATGACCAGTACTTTCTCTTTACTGAGCCTTTTCTTTACTTAATGTGCTCTGAGAAACAAAAATATTGCCTTACAATGTATTATATTAAGAGCTAATTGCTAATTAAATGGTTGTTAAGTAGTAAGTATGCTTGGTTAACCATTAACTAATATTACAGCTGTGCAGGGTTTCAGTATGTTACTCCAAGATAACTCACTTAAATAACTTTCTGAAATAATTTTAAGGTTATTTCTTGAAGTCTTTATACATTCTGAAGTTATTGTATCACTAAATATGTTTGCCGTTTGTTCTGCTTTGACGTTTTATCTGGTCTATATTTCAGGAGCTGGTTTTCATGCTGCGAAGATTGCCATCATCTGCATTTCAGTTTTTGCTGTTGTGTTAGCTGCCTTTATAGCTTACATCTTGAAAGGTAATTTTTAAATATTATTTTTATATTTAAAACATGTATTGAATAACTTTGTTTAAAAGGACAGTCTTAGTATTTTGAATCATGTGCTTCAAAACTGTTGATCATGCGTTTCACATGAAACCAACACTCCAAAAGCTAAACTCCAGAAATGATGTGGAAATGTTCATGAACTTTCCTGCAGCTCATTTCTCTGTGATGAATGTTTAGAATATGTTCTGTCTTCTTTAGAAGTAGGAGCAGATGCTACAACTGGGAGAATTCAGTGGTAAATTTCTGCAGCCTGAATACATACTGGATTTACCAGCAGTGATTGTTTAAAGATGAAGGAACATCTGACTGAACCAAGGAGTTCATTAAGGACTGTTTTGTCAGATTAGCACTGCAGAGTTGAACACACAGAAAGAGTGGATCTACTGCAATAATACACCATCATTAAGAACAGAAATGAACTTTTTGTGTTATCATGATTATAGTCTGTTACGATGCACATGATCGGATTATTTCTTATTGTTAGAAATGTCTTCAGCTATTGTAAAATCATTACAAGCAGCAACACTTCAGATTTCACATTCAATTTGGATTTTTAAATTTTTGGATTGCACATGGAAATTGATCAATTTGCTGCTGTTTCTGTTAAATCATGAGGGGTAAATACACTTAATCAGCTTCATGGCAAAATCACAATTTAAAAGATAACAAGTTTTAAAATGGCAAGGGCTTTTAAATTATGTGTTTTATTATCAAATATGAACAATAACAAAGTAAATAATTGCTAAGCTTGTAAATTGACGCACTGGCACATTACAATTAGTACTTTAGCCTCAAGTGAACAAAAAAAAAAAAAACCCAAAAAAATATTAAGGCAAAAAAGGACCTGGGTTTTTAGACACATTTTTAAAAAAATAATGAAACTTTAGTGGAAATACTGTTTTATTTAAGTATTTTGTCCACATCATTGAGCCCCAGTAAAATATGTAAATGAAGTGATCAAACGTGTGAAATCAGGGCAAACAGTTCATGTTTTATGGTCACCAACACAAAAGGGAGGGTCATTTCTTTCTGAATGTTTTCTCTCACAAGCTGCCTTTGTGAACAAGTAAAATGTGAACAAACATAAAATTGCAGTTACAGTTTCACTTTCTGGATAACGGAGAGTCTGGAAGTTTACACGGTCTCTCTCATTTCAGATAAATATTCTAAACAGCAGCTCTCTCCAGCCCAGTGCTCAGTCATCACCTACATGCGTCTGAACTCCCAGTATGAGAAGAAAGAGTTTAACCTGAAGAAGATCAACACATCAGAGGAGGGTTACAGACGACTCATCCCAGTGATCGGAAACTACAGAAAAGCTCAGTGAGTGTTTATTAGAACGATATTTAGGCTGAAGTTGGTACTCTTATGATCTGTAGCCAGTATAAATAAATAAGTTACATGTTCCGTGATGATTAAAGAAAAAAAGAAAAAGGCAGCTTTCTAAAGTTCTTAGAAATGAGCTTCTAAACTGCCTCAAATCCACCATTATGAGTGTATTGTATAATTGAGTCTGAGTTGCAGAAGCTACAAAGGGTAAAGGTGTGGCCACAGTGAGTCAGGAAGAGCAGGAGCCTAAGAGGTCAGCTGCAGCAAAAAACTTATTCCAAAACTGGTGGAAAATCAAACGGGACAAAATGGGCCAAGATGGGTGGAAGTAAAATGGGTAGAAAACAAACTGGCAGAACATCAAAACAGGTGGAAAACAAAAAAATGACAACATTTCAAAACGGGTGGAAAACAATAAGGGGTAGAAACTAAAACTGGCAGGAGAGACAAACTGTCGAGCTGTTTGGAGAATCAAAGAAAACTCAAAATAGTCTCTAAAGTATTTTTTTTTAATTATTATTATTTTGTTTGTCTGCATATTTGTGTGTTTATTGTCCCCTTCCTCTCATTCTGAGAGACTTTATACACAAATCCTGTTTGGCAGTTAAATTAATGTGTGACTTGAACTTAATACAAAACCAGATCTGTTATTTATTTTCCTGTAATCATGTAAACATGCATTTAGAGGAGGAAAAAATAATCAAGACAAAAACACAGCCACTAGGGATGCACAAGCCAGTGTGTTTCTTTGGGCCGGTCCCAGAACCCGGTAAATGGGTTAGGTCAGGAAGGGCATCCGGTTTGCCAAATCAACATGCGTACAATGAAACAGACTTCCATACCGGATAGGTCGAGGTCCGGTTTAACAACGACCGCTGTTAAGCCTACATGATGCTAGTGGAAATTAGACTACTGTTGGCCAAAGGAGAAGAAGAAGAAGAAGAAGAGGAAGGCATGTCCAGAGGGAGAAGGAGAGAAAGAAGGAGAGGAGAGTGGAAGTGAGGGTAGGAACTTTGAATGTTGGCAGGATGACTGGTAAAGGTAGAGAATTAGCTGATATGATGGAGAGAAGGAAGGTTGACATTTTGTGTGTGCAAGAGACTAGATGGAAGGGTAGTAAGGCCAGGCGTATTGGAGGAGGGTTTAAACTGTTCTACCATGGTGTGGATAGAAGGAGGAATGGAGTAGGTGTTATCCTGAAGGAAGAGTATGTGGAGAGTGTTTTGGAAGTGAAGAGGGTGTCAGGGAGGGTGATGAGTTTGAAGCTGGAAGTTGAAGGTGTGATAATGAATGTTGTTAGTGCTTATGCTCCACAAGTTGGTTGTAAGATGAAAGAGAAGGAAAAATTCTGGAGTGAGTTAGATGAAGTGATAGAGAGTGTACCCAGAGGAGAGAGAGTGGTGATTGGTGCAGATTTTAATGGTCATGTTAGTGACAGGGAAAAAGAGGTGATGAGGAGGTGTGATGGGTAGGCATGGTGTCAAAGAGAGGAATGCTGAAGGTCAGATGGTTGTAGATTTTGCAAAAAGGATGGAAATGGCTGTAGTTAATACTTATTTTAAGAAGAGGGAGGAGCACAGGGTGACGTATAAGAGTGGAGGAAGATGCTCACAGGTGGATTATATTTTTTGCAGAAGGGTCAGTCTGAACCTGCAAAGTAGTGACAGGGGAGAGTGTAGCTAAACAGCAGAGGATGGTGGTCTGTAGGATGACCTTGGAGGTCATGAAAAAGAGGAAAGTGACAACAAAGTCAAAGATCAAGTGGTGGAAGCTGAAGGAGGAGGACTGTAAGGTGGAATTCAGGCAGGAGTTAACACGGGCACTGGGAGGTGTTGAAGAGCTACCGGATTGCTGGGAAACTACTGCAGAAGTGATAAGGCAGACGGCTAGAAATGTACTTGGTGTGACATCTGGAAGGAAGAAAGAGGATAAGGAAACCTGGTGGTGGAACCAAGAAGTCCAGGAGTGTATTCAAAAGAAGAGGGAGGCAAAGAAGACATGGGACAGTCAGAGAGATGAAGAAAGTAGACAGGTGTACAAGGAGATGAGCCGCAGGGCGAAGAAAGCAGTGGTGAAGGCCAAAGATAAGGTATTTGGTGAATTGTATGAGACGTTGGACAGCAAAGAGGGAAAATAGGACCTTTACCTTTTGGCTAGACAGAGTGACAGATCTGGGAAAGATGTGCAGCAGGTCAGGACGATTAAAAATAGAAATGGAAACGTACTCATAGGTGAAGAGAGCGTGTTGAGCAGATGGAATGAATACTTTGAGGGGCTGATGAAAATGAGAGAGAGAAGATTGGATGATGGGAGGATAGTGAACCAGGAAGTGCAGCAAATAAAAGAGGTTGGAAGTAAGGGCAGCGATGAAGAGGATGAAGAATGGAAAGGCTGTTGGACCAGTTGACATACCAATGGAAGCATGGAGATGTTTAGGGGAGATAGCAGTTGAGTTTCTGACCAGATTGTTTAACAAAATCTTGGAAAATGAGAGGATGCCTGAGAAGTGGAGACGAAGTGTACTGGTACCGATCTTCAAGAATAAGGGTGATGCACAGAGCTGTAGTAACTATAGAGGGATAAAGTTGATCAGCCACAGCATGAAGTTATGGGAAAGAGTAGTAGAAGCAGGTTAAGAAAAGAGGTGAGGATTAGTGAACAGCAGTATGGTTTTATGCCGAGAAAGTGCACCACAGATGCAATGTTTGCTCTGAGGGTGTTGATGGAGAAGTACAGAGAAGGTCAGAAGGAGCTGCATTGTGCCTTTCTGGACTTGGAGAAAGCATATGACAGGGTGCCTAGAGAGGAGTTGTGGTTTTGTATGAGGAAGTCTGGTGTTACAGAGAAGTATGTGAGAGTAGTTCAGGATATGTATGATGGTAGTGTAACAGTGGTGAGACCCAACCTACTGGTGAGACAGAATACATGAGTGTGAATGAAAGCGAGGAAAGTGGAGTGGTGAAGATGCAGGGAGTGGAGGTAACAAAGGTGGAGGTGTTTAAATATTTTGCATCAACAATTCAGTGTAACTGCGAGTGTGGAAGAGAGGTGAAGAAGAGAGTGCAGGCAGGTTGGAATGGGTGCAGAAGAGTGGCTGGAGTGATTTGTAACAGACACGTACCAGCTAGAGTAAATGGGAAGGTTTACAGGCCAGTAGTGAGATGAGGGTTATATTTGAAAGAGGATGTTGAAGATGGAGCTGCCAGGAAAGAGGAGATGAGGAAGACCAAAGAGGAGGTTTTTGGACTTGGTGAGAGAGGACAACGAGGTGAGAGAGGTGGTCGATTTGAAGCAGTAAGACGCAGAGAACTAGAAGAAATGGAGACAATTAATCCGCTGTGGTGACCCCTAATTGGGAGCGGCTTAAAGAAAAAGAAGAAGAAGATGAAGAAGAAAAGAATCCAGACAAAACCATGTGCAGAACAAATAGAAAGGAACTGAATATAACTTATATTAAAAATATTTTTTTCACGATACTCCAAATGCAACACAGTTTCTCAGTTTTCATATTTCATTTAAATTTGCTCATTCAATTGTAGATTTGCTGGGTGTAATCTTTCAAAACAGTCCATTGAAACTCTGGCTAGAGCTCTACAATCAGAAAAGTCCTCCCTGAAAGAACTGGACCTCAGTAACAATGACCTGCAGGATTCAGGAGTGGAGCTGCTCTCTGCTGGACTGAAGAGTTCACACTGTAAACTGGATACTCTCAGGTCAGATTTACAACACACAGGAATGTTCTTCAGTTTTATACTAGAACTGTGTAAATATGTAAATGTTGTTTGTGTATTTCTGTCTGATCTTCTGTATGAAGTGTTGTATTTACTCTTCTTTTACAGACTCTCTGTGTGTAGACTCAGTAAACAGTCCTGTCAAACCCTGCAGTCAGTTCTACAATCAGAAAACTCCCTGAAAGATCTGGACCTCAGTAACAATGACCTGCAGGATTCAGGAGTGGAGCTGCTCTCTGCTGGACTGAAAAGTTCACACTGTAAACTGGAGACTCTCAGGTGAGGATTCTGTCTCTTCATCACTGAAGATAAATATAAAGTTCACACTGTAAACTGGAGACTCTCAGGTCAGAATACCAACAAAATTATAAAAATAGTCGACTCTATTATTTTAAACACATGCACGCTGTTTTTTTAGTTTTAGTAGGAAACTGATTCTGAAGTTTATCATTTCTCTCTCTCTCTGCAGATTATCTCTCTGTTTGGTCACAGCTGAAGGCTGTTCTTCTCTGGATTCAGCTCTCAGTTCAAACCCCTCCCACCTGAAAGAACTGGATCTGAGCTACAACCACCCAGGAGAGTCAGGAGTGAAGCTGCTCTCTGCTCGACTGGAGGATCCACACTGCTCACTCAGCTCACTCAGGTATCAGCAACAGGGGTGTGTGTGTGTGTGCATGCGTGTGTGTGTGCGTTTGTGTGTGTGTGTGTGTGCGCGCGCGTGTGTGTGTGTTTGTGTGTGAGAAGGTGAAGATTGTGGACGTTATGAACACACGGGACCACTGGGATAAGGATTCCTCAATTTATATTAGGAATTATATATAGTTTTATATATATATATATATCCATCCATCCATCCATTTTCTGTCGCTTGTCCCAAACGGGGTCGCGGGGGAGTGCTGGAGTCCAACCCAGCACACACAGGGTTGTGTATATATACAGTACTGAGTGTGAGGACAGAGACAGTACGGAGTGTGAGGACAGGGACAGTACTGAGTGTGAGGACAGGACTGTGTTTGATTCTGTAATTAAATAATGTTCTTGTATGAAGAACTGAATGTTGTTCTTCAGGGACACTTTATAGAGCAGAGACATTATAATGTGTGTGTGTGTGTGTGTGTGTGTTTAGAGTGGATCATGGAGGTGAGATCAGAATCAAACCAGGACCAAGGAAATGTAAGTTCAAGCACACAAACTATAAACTAAACACACACACAGACTGACACACTAATTTTGTACACACACACACACACACACACACACTCACACACACACACACACACACACACACACACACACACACACACACACACACACACACTTTAAACTAAACACAAACCACAGAGTAGAATTAGATACTTTGTTTTTCAGTTTTCTAATCGAACACAAGTTCTTCTGATTGGTGCTTGAACATGTAGCACCACAGGGATCCTAAAGGTGAAGACAGAATCTGTGTGTTAATATAATTTTACACCAAGCCATGAAGAACCAGGCTGATGTTTTACCTGAGATTAACAGGAAATCTTTCAGGTTCATATTTCAGCAAACAGTGCTTCCTGTTAAGCTTAAACCTAATTTAGAATCAGTATTTATTTAAGTTTAGTCTAAACTCCATCCTGGAGCGGTGAAGAACAGTCTGATTCTGAAATGTATAACTTTGGGGGACTCTGGGGGACGTCAGAGTCTCTGTTGAACTGATTATATTTTATTCATCATTTAGAGCAGATCAGCTTTATCCTCCATCCATCCTAAAGATAGACTGAAAGTTAGTCTTGTTTGCACCATTTGAATTTGTAGCTTTTTTCTCTTTTTTAAACATTTACCTTAAAACAAGTTTGAGCATCTCCACTAGAAAATCCTCCATCAAGTGTGTCAGGCCTGGTCTGCAGCTCTGAACTTCATCAAGAGTTTAGTCTGTGAAGAAGAACACAAGTGTCTCTGAGGCAGCAGCCATATGTAGAAACTATGTGTCCTGGAGACACAGCCTGCTGAACTGGACCTGCTGATGTTTTAAAATCTGTTTATCAGCCTTTAAACAGACTCCCTGCAGAAACTTTATTAAGCAGTGAAGACTGAAGACATATTGAATCTGATCAGTGATTTTACAGAAATATTTGTTTATTTTAGCAGTATTAAGAATTAAGACTATAATGGTTTAAAATAAAGTATAAAACATGAAATGTGACCTTCTAGGTTAGAAACTGATGAAAAGACAGGAGGCGGAGCTGGAGGTGTCAGAGTTAAAGATGCTGAGTTTTTGCTGGACGAGGATGGACAGGATTAGAAATGAGTATATTAGAGGGACAGCTCAGGTTGGATGTTTTGGAGAAAAAGTCAAAGAAGCAAGGCTGCGTTGGTTTGGACTTGTTGTTGTGGAAAGTTGAAGTGTGAGTCAAACTTTTTCAGTTTGTCAGAAATCAAACGAAGTCAAAGAGAAGCGGCAAAAATACACTTCATACACTTGACTCCTCCTTTTTCATTTACATTATTCGAGTCCATTGATGGTTTTCCACTAATTCTTCCCAGAGCCACCATGATCGACCCCTATGTTTCCCCACCTTTACCATCTCTCCACCAACAGACAAACATCTTTACACAGACACCCTGTTACTGAAGGTTGCTTACCAACTGTTCAAAGCTGCAGTGGTTCAAGACTGCAGTGGTTCAAGACTGCAGTGGTTCAAGACGGCCTCCCATCGAGTTTTTAATTGCCTCTCTTAGCGTTTTTAACTAATAACATAACTGTTTACAGGTGTATGGCTAAATACTAAACAAAAGAAGATAACATACCCAAACTGTAGCTGACCTGGTTACTAAGAAGAGAGTCTTGTCCCCCAAGAGTGGGTGAAGAACCTCCGTGTCACTTCTTTACTTTTAGTCATTTTCCAGAGGGAACAATTCCCACTCTACCCAGATGTTGTGATAGTGCTTTCTGCGCTTGGCTTCAACGGTTCCCCAGCTTAGTCTGATCCAGCTCCTGGGATTACAAAATAACCAACGAAATGAAAACTCAGACATGGGTACATAATGGAGTAGACCACATGCTGTTTCAGGATAATATTACTGTACTCATAACAAAGAGAAAATAAAATATGAAAAGTACAAAACTTCACTGAGCACATATAAGAGATACCTTCTCTTACCAAGATGTAGATTAAAATAATTAAACTTTAACGCTTACACAGTCCATAAAAGATCACTACAAATAAAAACTGAATATATGCCTATAAACCAGGATATAAACAAAATATATAAGAATAATGATAAAAAATTCTCCTTCCAAAACACTGGGTGTCAGACACTTCATGATCAGTAGCGTCTGGTTCTGTCCCGTTTCCCTGGACGTACGGGGCATCTGCTGATTAACCGCTGCTGTGAGTTGGTACTGGGAGGATGGAACTGATGGGATCTGCTGGCTCTGTGATGGACTGGGATTGTCTTGTTCCGACCTGTTTCCCTGATCTTGTGCTCTCCTCCTGCTCCTCTGTTTCCTCTAAGTCCTCTGAGTCCTCAGTCTCATCTGGCTCCTCCTGTTCCCTAGTGTGCGTTGCTGTGCCTGCTGGTCTCTGGACGAAATGTCCTTTCTAGATTCTGACATGGCTGTCCTTACTAGTGGATGCACACTAGGACTGGGATTGGTACCACACTCCTGTACTGATCCCAGGCTCTCTTGAGTGCTTCAACAATGTTCTTCTCCTCCTGTTGATGACCCATAATCATCACTAGCAACATCTGGCTTTGTTCTAGGCAACAGGTTTCTAGGAACAGTGGAGTACAGTGGTTAAGGTGATACCAAGTTGTATTACTTTCCACTTGTTTTGCTGTGGGTGTCACATTTACCACCTTGTGAGGACCAGTTCATCCTGTTTCATTCCACTTCCTCCTAAAAACTCTTATGTATACCTGGTCTCCTGATCTCAAAGGGTTCACTGGATTCTTCTGGTTCTGGAACATGCCTCTGCTCCTGTTGGTTAATACCTCTATGTACAGCAGTTAGTTGTCTCATAGGCTCTCAGCTCTTCTTCCAATTGTCCCAGAGGTGGTCCCTGATAGGGTTCTTTCAGTCTTTATTGCATGATCTTAAACCCATTCTGCACTAAATCCTGTCATTCCTAAGAATGACATCATCTGTCCCACTGTCAGTGGTTGTGGTGCTTTACTGATTCCCTCCAGCTGTGAAGGAGCTATTGCTTTTGTTCCATGTGCCACCAGCCGTCCCAGGTACTCTACCTGTGGTTGGCAATATTGTAACTTTGCTTGAGACACCTTATGTCCCCCCTCAGCATATTTTTGACAACTGTAACAGAGTCTTGATGACATTGTTCTACTGTTGGGGAACACAAGATTAAATCATCAACATACTGTAGCATCGTGCTGTTTAGATCCTCTAAATCCTGTCTCAGGACTTGATTAAATATATGAGGGGAATGTTTGAATCCCTGTGGTAATCTTGTATAACTGTATTGCTTCCCCCTGTATGTGAATGTAAAGAGATACCTGGACTCTTCTGCTACTGGAATGCTAAAAATGCAGAACACAAATCTGTTACTGTAAAGTTCTTGGCATCTGGTGGAATGGTCATAAGTAGTGTGTGTGGATTGGGCACTTCAGCTTGCCAATCTTCTACCGCTGCATTTACTGCTCTTAGATCGTGCACCAATCGCCACTTAGTTTTATCTGCCTTTTGTACTGGGAGTACTGGAGTGTTACATGGGCTTCTCTTCTCCATAAGTACTCCTGCTTCTACCAGCCCCATTATAGTCCTCTCTATTCCCTGCTCAGCTTCTGGTTTTAATGGATACTGAGCTCTCCTAGGTAGTTGTGCTCTAGGTTTCAATCTAATCTGAACTGGTGAAACTGATAACAGTCCCAAATCTGCCTCATGTCGCGACCACAGTTCTTCAGGAACTTGCTTAATCATTTGATTCTTCAGGGAATCTTCTTCCATCAACTGTGCATTCATTTGATTCAAGGCGTCATCATTTTCAAATCTTTGGATCTCAACTGCCTGTGGTGTTGCTGTCATTTCTGAAATTGAAATCTTCAGCACAAAGTATCAATGGATTTTGTGTCTTCTTCCATTTTAGTTCTTCTGCTCTTTTAATCATGGGTTCCAAATCCTTTGACTCATATCCTTCATTTATTAGCAATGTCTCATGTCTTTCTCCTTCAGCATCATAGCACTTCTTAATGAACTCATTATCCTCCACTTGAGGCGCTGCTCCTTCTGTCCCTCTCACCACAACTCTAGCTTTAAGGTTAACTTTTGTTCTTGCAGTTTTTCTAAGCCAGTCTTCCTCTCAACCTGCCTTCTATCATAAATCATAGTACAGTGATACTCTAATCTGGGGTCTCTTGCTTTTGGAGTCTGCACTGAAATAAACTTTCTCCATAGACTCGTCATTTCTGAACTGGTTTTTCTATCTCTCCTAACCAGTACACATTAGCTTCCTTTCCTAATGTCACATTCATCTGAGCACCATTTCATCCACATAAACTCCATCAGGTGTTCACCAAATCTGGAATCTCAACTGGCACAAAGCATTTCTCTAGAATAAATTCACTGTAGTTTGCTCTGAAACTAAAACAGGTAAAGTGATTGTTTTTCCCGGTACTGTTACTTTAACTGGAGCAGTCACTGGTATTAGCTGCACTTGTCCCAAGAATCCTACGGTCTTAACGAACTCTCCTGACCTGGGGAGGTTAATGGCATAATTTGAATTTTGGCATGTGTAACAAGTTCCAGTATCCATCATCATGGGGGTAGTTTTGCCATTCACCTGAACCTGCGACATTGGTTCCTCATCAGTTCTCCATCTTGCCAGTAAGAGCTGACCCTCCCCTGTAGGACCTTCTGGGTCTCCCTAGCATCCATTCTGTCCACCCCAGTAATTCACTGGGCCAGAGTTTTGATTTAATCCAGTCCAGGCAAGGTTCTGACTCCCTCCTGTCCCTGGACGTCCTAAATTTGTGTTTTGCTGTGACTGTTCTTGACCATTACTTTGAGGAGCCCGTCAGGCTGCACCTCCCCACACTCCAGGTCCCTTCCATGGATTTACTGAACATCTCCTTCGGGTGTGTCCTGCTTGTCCACACCTCCAAAACACTCCAGGTAGACCTTGAAGCTGTCGCTGCTGTTGTCTGACTCTGGATCTCTGTTTTTTTTGGTCCACTCCCACCAGGCTGTGTGTACACATTGATGACTGGAGCTGAGGGAGTTGTGGACTGTGATGGTTGTTGGACTCACATCCAATTGTGACTCACAGGTGATGCAGGATTTGGAGTCACTGATATTCGAGATGCCTGCAAATTCTTCTCTTCCACAACTGCAGCTTGAGTCTTTCCCCCCTTTTTCTTAACCTTTCCTTCAGTTCTCCCAGTTGGAGCTGTGCCACCTTTCTCAGCACTTCTCTTTCTTCTTCTTTGGTTCTTTCTCTTTTCATTTTCCTGCATTTATCCAAAGCATGTGTCACATGAGCTACAAACTCATCAAACATCTTTTTAGTCAGACCCACCACATCTTCCAGTAGCTTTTGACATTTTCTGGAAGGCCGTCCAGGACCAATGTTCGAAAGACCACTTTCAAGAGGTTGTCTTAGTCTGGGTCACTTCCTGCCTCTGCTCTCCTTTTTCATACGATATACAAATAAGCAGAGGGATTTCAGTCATAAGCAGAGGGATTTCACTTTACTCTGTCCCGCGAGAATCTTCACTCTAGATTTTTAAGTCATTTTTTCTTTTGGACTCTCTTTGCTCCCCCCATTTCTTTTTCTTTTCCTTTTTTCCGGGTACTGAACCTATTAATTATTTAATAATTTATTAATGATTTTTTTTTTACTTTGCAATTGATTCTTTTAGGATCTGTACCTCAGCACCAAAATTTTCTGGGCACTCAGTCAACCTTTATCAGAGGACGTTCTGGGCGTTGGGCTAATTTTCTTGTTCACTGCTTCACTGACCCTCAGCCTCCTAATGCGTTTATAACAATGTTCCTCTTTCTGTTTTTCTTGCTCTAATTCTGCTTAATTGTTATTGAAAAATAAACAAAAACACTTTAATCTTTTATAAGACCTTTAGTTATATTTCACACATCAACCTTATGTGTGCACACACACACATACAGACACACTCCTTCACACTCTCTCTTTACCGTCTCTCACACTGACAATCACGGAAGACTCTACACACACTCACCAGAACTTCTGCAGTCCGCCCCCTCAGGAACTTCAGAAGAAAGTCAGATTCATCAACCCACTTTATACAGAGTCTGTATATTCACCAAGAACTACCAGCCATGGACCGCACAATACTTCAGTTCAATTCAATTTATTCTTATATAGCGCCTTTTACAACACAGTTGCCCCAAGGCACTTTACAATGGTGGTAGATGGTGGAACAAGTTACAGTGATAGATGTTAAAGCCGGACAACTACGAAGGAGAGGAACCAAAAACTCCACTATGTGGAGAAAAAAAACCTCTGAGGGTCCAAGGTCAACCGGCAACCCAACCCCCTTGGGTATACTAACAGTACAAAGTTAGTTTGGGATCAGTGAGGAGTCCCAAGTTGCTTCCAGGTACCGATGAGCCACCAGGGTCCCTTGGCGCATCCGATGCATCACACAGACCAGATGGTAGCTCGGCATTGGACTCAGGTGATGACCACAGCGGGCCCCCCCGGACATGTGGGGAGAGAAATGGAATGAGGGGGTCAGTAATGAGCAGGATCCAGTAGTGACAGACACAGAAATGAAACAATACAGTGCGATGGCATGTACAGCATCACCAGCGACATTAGTAATGGTGCACTATGGTGATTGGTGCGGGTAAGATAAACTAAAGAAGTAAGTCTTCAGCGTAGGAGTGGTAACTAACATTATGCTTCCGTATAATAGCACTTAGTGGGAGCATGTAGAGGGAGAAGAGCACTGGGCCTAACACCGACCCTTGTGGGACTCCATAGTTAACTAGTGACATAGGTGAGGGGGTGCCAAAATCATCCATTTGGTTGATTAATAGGGCACATTTGGAGCCTAATGTTGTTAATTTTATCATTAAAAAACTTAAGAAACCTATCGTTAGTAATACTACACGCTGGCCTTCTATCAGTTTTGTCTGTTAGCTGAGCTAGTGTCTGAAATAAATAGCGGGGGTTATGCTTGTTGTTTTCAATAAGCTTTGAATAGTACTCAGTGCGAGCACTATATAGAGCTTTCTTATATTGTTTTAATTTAGCGAACCATAGAGCCTGAGAGGCTTGGAGACCTGTTGTCTTCCATCTGCGTTCTAGCTTACGGCACTCCCGCTTAGCAGCCCGTGTGTGATCACTGAACCAGGGAGAGTGCCTGATAGTTCTGACCTTCTTTATCTTAATTGGGGCGACCTGATCAAGGATCTGCCCAACTACTGTATTGTACATGTCGGTGATGTCATTAACAGTTTTGTTACAGGTGAAGTCTATCTCTGTTACGGCCTCTATAAACTGAACACATTTAGCCCTGTTTAGGTGTCGTGTTGTACTAGTCCATTCACTGAGGTACGGTGGAGACATAGTAATCTCAAACGTGATTAAAGAATGGTCGGAACAAAGTTTATTTAAGGAGTGGACCAGTACAGTATCAATGTCAAGTCCATATGAGATTATTAGATCTAGCGTGTTTCCTTGTACATGGGTAGGTCCTGATACATGCTGGGTGCAACCAACAGAATCGAGGAGCGTTAAGAAGCTTTTGGCACCTGCATCCGTCTCTGTATCAACATGTATGTTAAAGTCGCCCAACATCACGAATCTAGTAAACCTAACAACCAAGTCAGAGAGCAGATTGCCAAATTCATTAATAAAGGCAGCATATGGTCCTGGAGGTCTGTAAATTAATAGGATATGGAGCGCTAAATCAGACCTAATGCTTAGCAGCATCACTTCGAATCACTTCGAACTTTCCCGGGGAGGCTGAGAAGTGTGATCCCTCGATAGTTGGAACACACCCTTTGGTCCCCTTTCTTAAAGAGGGGGACCACCACCCCGGTTTGCCAGTCCAGAGGCACCGTCCCCGATGTCCATTTCAATGTTGCAGATGTGTGTCAGCCATGACAGTCCTACAACATCCAGAGCCTTGAGGAACTCTGGGTGGATCTCATCTGTGATGGACTGGGATTGTCTTGTTCCGACCTGTTTCCCTGATCTTGTGCTCTCCTCCTGCTCCTCTGTTTCCTCTAAGTCCTCTGAGTCCTCAGTCTCATCTGGCTCCTCCTGTTCCCTAGTGTGCGTTGCTGTGCCCTGCTGGTCTCTGAATGAAATATCCTTTCTAGATTCTGACATGGCTGTCACTTCCCCACTGGTGGATGCACACTGGGACTGGATATTACCACACTCCTGTGTACTGATCCCAGGCTCTCTTGAAGTCTTCAGCAATGTTCTTCTCCTCCTGTTGATGACCCATAATCATCACTAACAACATCTGGCGGCTTTTGTTCTGGGCAACAGGTTTCTAGGAACAGTGGAGTACAGTGGTTAAGGTGATACCAAGTTGTATTACTTTCCACTTGTTTTGCTGTGGGTGTCACATTTACCACCTTGTGAGGACCAGTTCATCTGTTTCATTCCACTTCCTCCTAAAAACTCTTATGTATACCTGGTCTCCTGATCTCAAAGGGTTCACTGGATTCTTCTGGTTCTGGAACATGCCTCTGCTCCTGTTGGTTAATACCTCTATGTACAGCAGTTAGTTGTCTCATAGGCTCTCAGCTCTTCTTCCAATTGTCCCAGAGGTGGTCCCTGATAGGGTTCTTTCAGTCTTTATTGCATGATCTTAAACCCATTCTGCACTAAATCCTGTCATTCCTAAGAATGACATCATCTGTCCCACTGTCATTGGTTGTGGTAACTTTACTGATTCCTCAGCTGTGAAGGAAGAGAAGCTGTTGCTTTGTTCCATGTACCCACCAGCCGTCCCAGATTACTCTACCTGTGAGTTTGGCAATATTGTAACTTTAAGCAGGAACACATATGTCCCCCCCTCCAGCATATTTTTGACAACTAGCAACAGAGTCTTATTGACATTGTTCTACTGTTGGGGAACACAAGATTAAATCATCAACATACTGTAGCATCGTGCTGTTTAGATCCTCTAAATCCTGTCTCAGGACTTGATTAAATATATGAGGGGAATGTTTGAATCCCTGTGTAATCTTGTATAACTGTATTGCTTCCCCCTGTATGTGAATGTAAAGAGATACCTGGACTCTTCTGCTACTGGAATGCTAAAAATGCAGAACACAAATCTGTTACTGTAAAGTTCTTGGCATCTGGTGGAATGGTCGCCGTGGTATTATTGTGGATTGGAGCACTTCAACACTTAATCTTCTACCGCTGCATTACTGCTCTTAGATGGAGTGCGCAATGCGCCACTTAGTTTTATCTGCCTTTGTAGAATTGCTGGAGTGTTACAGGCTTCTCTTCTCCGCCGTGCTCCTGCTTCTACCAACCCCATTATAGTCCTCTCTATTCCTGCTCCTTCTGGTTTTAATGGATACTGAGCTCTCTAGGTAGGTTGTGCTCTGGGTTTCGTCTAATCTGAACTGAGTGAAACTGATAACAGTCCCAAATCTGCATAAGCCAGCCATGACCACAGTTCTTCAGGAACTTGCTTAATCATTTGATTCTTCCAGAGAATCTTCTTTGCATCAACTGTGCATTCATTTTGATTCAAGGCGTCATCATTTTCAAATCTTTGGATCTCAACTGCCTGTGGTGTTGCTGTCATTTCTGAAATTGAAATCTTCAGCACAAAGTATCAATGGATTTTGTGTCTTCTTCCATTTTAGTTCTTCTGCTCTTTTAATCATGGGTTCCAAATCCTTTGACTCATATCCTTCATTTATTAGCAATGTCTCATGTCTTTCTCCTTCAGCATCATAGCACTTCTTAATGAACTCATTATCCTCCACTTGAGGCGCTGCTCCTTCTGTCCCTCTCACCACAACTCTAGCTTTAAGGTTAACTTTTGTTCTTGCAGTTTTTCTAAGCCAGTCTTCCTCTCAACCTGCCTTCTATCATAAATCCTTAATTTTAGTGATACTCCCCCAAATAGGGTCTCTTGCTTTTGGAGTCTGCACTGGAAATAAGCTTTCTCCATAGACTTCGTCATTTCTGAACTGGTTTTCTATCTCTCTAACAGTACATTAGCTTCCTTTCCTAATGTCACATTCATCTGAGCACCATTTCATCCCATAAACTCCATCAGGTGTTCACAAATCTAGGTCAACTGGCACAAAGCATTTCTCTAGAATAAATTCACTGTAGTTGCTCTGAAACTAAAACAGGTAAAGTGATTGTTTTTCCCGGTACTGTTTACTTTAACTGGAGCAGTCACTGGTATTAAGCTGCACTTGTCCCAAGAATCCTCACGGTGTACTTGAACTCTCTGACCTGCAGGAGGTTAATGGCATAATTTGAATTTTGGCATGTAACAAGTTCCAGTATCCATCATCATGGGGGTAGTTTTGCCATTCACCTGAACCTGCGACATTGGTTCCTCATCAGTTCTCCATCTTGCCAGTAAGAGCTGACCCTCCCCTGTAGGACCTTCTGGGTCTCCCTAGCATCCATTCTGTCCCCCCCAGTGATTCACTGGGCCAGGTTTTGATTTAATCCCAGTCCAGGCAAGGTTCTGACTCCACCTCCTGTCCCTGGGCGTCCTAGGTGTGTTTTGTGACTGTTCTGACCATTGCTTTGAGAGCCCGTCAGGCTGCACTCCCCCACTCCAGAGTCCTTCCATGGTTACTGAACATCTCCTTCGGGTGTGTCTGCTTGTCCACACCTCAAAAGGAAAACACTCCAGGTAGACCTTGGGCTATGCGCTTAGCATTTGTCACGGCCTCTGGATCTCTGTTTTTTTGGTTCCACTCCCACCAGGCTGTGTGTACACATTGATGACTGGAGCTGAGGGAGTTGTGGACTGTGATGGTTGTTGGACTCACATCCAATTGTGACTCACAGGTGATGCAGGATTTGGAGTCACTGATGTCAGAGGATAACACTGCAAATTCTTCTCTTCCCACAGCTGCAGCTTGAGTCTTTCCCCCTTTCTTCAACCTTTCAGCCAGTTCTCCCAGTTGGAGCTGTGCCACCTTTCTCAGCACTTCTCTTTCTTCTTCTTTGGTTCTTTCTCTTTTCATTTTCCTGCATTTATCAAGCATGTGTCATGAGCTACAAACTCATCAAACATCTTTTTAGTCAGACCCACCACATCTTCCAGTAGCTTATGACATTTTCTGGAAGGCCGTCCAGGACCAATGTTCGAAAGACCACTTTCAAGAGGTTGTCTTAGTCTGGGTCACTTCCTGCCTCTGCTCTCCTTTTTCATCGATAACCTGGAAATAAGCAGAGTTTCCAGTCACATAAACGGAGATTTCACTTTACTCTGTCCGCGAGAATCTTCCTCTGAATTTTTAAGTCATTTTTCTTTTGGACTCTCTTTTGCTCCATTTCTTTCTTTTCCTTTTTCGAATTTTAGTTCTATTAATTATTTAATAATTTATTAATGATTTTTTTTTTACTTTGCAATTGATTCTTTTAGGATCTGTACCTCAGCACCAAAATTTTCTGGGCACTCAGTCAACCTTTATCAGAGAAGGACGTTCTGGGCGTTGGGCTAATTTTCTTGTTCACTGCTTCACTGACCCTCAGCCTCCTAATGCGTTTATAACAATGTTCCTCTTTCTGTTTTTCTTGCTCTAATTCTGCTTAATTGTTATTGAAAAATAAACAAAAACACTTTAATCTTTTATAAGACCTTTAGTTATATTTCACATATCAACCTTATGTGTGCACACACACACATACAGACACACTCCTTCACACTCTCTCTTTACCGTCTCTCACACTGACAATCACGGAAGACTCTACACACACTCACCAGAACTTCTGCAGTCCGCCCCCTCAGGAACTTCAGAAGAAAGTCAGATCCATCAACCCACTTTATACAGAGTCTGTATATTCACCAAGAACTACCAGCCATGGACCGCACAATACTTCAGTTCAATTCAATTTATTCTTATATAGCGCCTTTTTACCTTTTATTGCCCAAGGCACTTTACAATGGTGGTAGATGGTGGAGACAAGTTACAGTGATAGATGTTAAACCGGACAACTACGAGGAGGAACCCAAAAACTCCCACTATGTGGAGAAAAAAAACCTCTGAGGTCAAGGTCAACCCCATTAACCTTGGGGTATACTAACAGTACAAAGTTAGTTTGGGATCAGTGAGGAGTCCCAAGTTGCTTCCAGGTACCGATGAGCCACCAGGGTCCCTTGGCGCATCCGATGCATCACACAGACAGATGGTGGCTCGGCATTGGACTCAGGTGATGACCACGAAAGCGGGCCCGGACGTAGTAGGAAGAAATGGAATGAGGTCAGTAATGAAACTTGGGGATCAATGGTGACGAACACAGAAATGAAACAATACAGTGCGTGCTTTGTATGTACAGCATCACCAGCGACATTAGTATTGAATTGCACTATGGTGATTAGTGCGGGGTAAGATAAACTAAGAAGTAAGTCTTCAGCGTGGGAGTGGTAACTAACTTTATTATGCTTCAGTATAATAGCACTTGAGTAGAGGAGCATGTAGAGGAGAAAGGCTTACTGGGCCTAACACCGACCCTTGTGGGACTCCATAGTTAACTAGTGACATAGGTGAGGGGGTGCCAAAATCATCCATTTGGTTGATTAATAGGGCACATTTGGAGCCTAATGTTGTTAATTTTATCATTAAAAAACTTAAGAAACCTATCGTTAGTAATACTGCCTTTATTCTATCAGTTTTGTCTGTTAGCTGAGCCCCAATTGTCTGAAATAAATGGCGGGGTTATGCTTGTTGTTTTCAATAAGCTTTGAATAGTACTCAGTGTGAGCACTATATAGAGCTTTCTTATATTGTTTTAATTTAGCGAACCATAGAGCCTGAGAGGCTTGGAGACCTGTTGTCTTCCATCTGCGTTTCTAGCTTCTGGCACTCCACGGCTTAGCAGCCGTGTGCTTGATCACTGAACCAGGAGAGTGCCTGATAGTTCTGTTGCCTTCTTTATCTTAATTGGGGCGACCTGATCAGGATCTGCCCAACTGCTGTATTGTACATGTGGAAATTTGATATGCATTAACAGTTTTATTGCAGGTGAAGTCTATCTCTTATTCACGGCCTCTATAAACTAGACACATTTAGCCCTGTTTCAGGTGTCGTGTTGTACTAATCCATTCACTGAGTGCGGTGGAGACATAGTAATCTCAACGTGATTAAGAATAGTCGGAACAAAGTTGTTAAGGGTGGACCAGTACAGTATCAATGTCAAGTCCCATGTGGGATTATTAGATCTAAGCGTGTTTCCTTGTGCAGCAGGTAGGTCCTGTTACATGCTGGAATTTTTAATAACCCAGAATCGAGGCGTTAAGCTTTGGCACCTGCATCCCGTCTCTGTATCCCAACATGTATATTAAAGTAAGCCCAACATCACGAATCTAGTAAACCTAACAACCAAGTCAGAGCAGATTGCCAAAATTCATTAATAAAGGCAGCATATGGTCCTGGAGGTCTGTAATTAATATTAGGATATGAGCTAAATCAGACCTATTAGCAGCATCACTTCGAATGTATGGAAGCTCTCAGTAGTTTTTGAATCAACCTTAATTGATTCATCAAAAATTGCAGCCAGGCCACCACCACGTCCTACTGAGGGTGATTTGTGTAGGTACGAGAACCCATCAGGGGGAGGCTTCCACTAAGGGGATGGTGTCAGTGGGTCTAAGCCAAGTTTCATTTTGATTTTTCAGTTTGATTTTAGTTGGACGCTGTGTTTTATTTGTTTTTATGATCGGTACTGTGAGCAGGTTACCAGTGCAGGAGCTCCTAGATTGGCATCTATACTGCTTCCTTATCGTACTAAGAATAGATATTCTCTGGTAATGATGAGAGAAGTCTGGTTCTAAGCTAATGTGTGACGTAGGGGATGCCGTGTTATAAGGAACCTGGGTTTCTGCCAAGAGTGTACTGGTAGTGGGATAATAGCCAGCGTGTGATTTAAGATCACAATACTGCGACCTGGGTGGTGCTCTAGAGAGTCACAGTGGCAATTTTGCTGCCATATTTTGGGAAAGCATATATGATCCTCTCCAGTTAGGATGAAGACCGTCCCTTTAATAAAGGCCAGGCCGTTCCCAAAAGAGGTCCCAATTATTCACGAAGGCGATGCTTTTAGATGCACACCAAGTCTCTAGCCAGCGGTTGAAAGAGAGCAGCCTACTGTAGGTTCTCCTCTAAGAATTGGCAGGGGACCAGACACAATTAAGTTCTGACATTTAGTTTCAGCTTTTTGAACCAGGGAGAGTGCCTGATAGTTCTGACCTTCTTTATCTTAATTGGGGCGACCTGATCAAGGATCTGCCCAACTACTGTATTGTACATGTCGGTGATGTCATTAACAGTTTTGTTACAGGTGAAGTCTATCTCTGTTACGGCCTCTATAAACTGAACACATTTAGCCCTGTTTAGGTGTCGTGTTGTACTAGTCCATTCACTGAGGTACGGTGGAGACATAGTAATCTCAAACGTGATTAAAGAATGGTCGGAACAAAGTTTATTTAAGGAGTGGACCAGTACAGTATCAATGTCAAGTCCATATGAGATTATTAGATCTAGCGTGTTTCCTTGTACATGGGTAGGTCCTGATACATGCTGGGTGCAACCAACAGAATCGAGGAGCGTTAAGAAGCTTTTGGCACCTGCATCCGTCTCTGTATCAACATGTATGTTAAAGTCGCCCAACATCACGAATCTAGTAAACCTAACAACCAAGTCAGAGAGCAGATTGCCAAATTCATTAATAAAGGCAGCATATGGTCCTGGAGGTCTGTAAATTAATAGGATATGGAGCGCTAAATCAGACCTAATGCTTAGCAGCATCACTTCGAATGTATGGAAGCTCTCAGTAGTTTTTGAATCAACCTTAATTGATTCATCAAAAATTGCAGCCAGGCCACCACCACGTCCTACTGAGGGTGATTTGTGTAGGTACGAGAACCCATCAGGGGGAGGCTTCCACTAAGGGGATGGTGTCAGTGGGTCTAAGCCAAGTTTCATTTTGATTTTTCAGTTTGATTTTAGTTGGACGCTGTGTTTTATTTGTTTTTATGATCGGTACTGTGAGCAGGTTACCAGTGCAGGAGCTCCTAGATTGGCATCTATACTGCTTCCTTATCGTACTAAGAATAGATATTCTCTGGTAATGATGAGAGAAGTCTGGTTCTAAGCTAATGTGTGACGTAGGGGATGCCGTGTTATAAGGAACCTGGGTTTCTGCCAAGAGTGTACTGGTAGTGGGATAATAGCCAGCGTGTGATTTAAGATCACAATACTGCGACCTGGGTGGTGCTCTAGAGAGTCACAGTGGCAATTTTGCTGCCATATTTTGGGAAAGCATATATGATCCTCTCCAGTTAGGATGAAGACCGTCCCTTTAATAAAGGCCAGGCCGTTCCCAAAAGAGGTCCCAATTATTCACGAAGGCGATGCTTTTAGATGCACACCAAGTCTCTAGCCAGCGGTTGAAAGAGAGCAGCCTACTGTAGGTTACATCTCCTCTAAAGAGAATTGGCAGGGGACCAGACACAATTAAGTTCTGACATTTAGTTTCAGCTTTTGAACACATAGAGATGAAGTTCCTCTTTAATACCTCGGATTGTTGGGACTTTATATCGTTAGTTCCAGCGTGAACAACCAAGGTAGGAACTTCATTGCTGGAGTAAGAGTCCAATCGTGCCTCGATGTCAGAGACTCTGGCCCCGGGGAGGCATTTCACAGACACCGCTGGTTTAGGACGGCTAGGAACACTAACGTTCCTAACAATCGAGTTGCCAATTATGAGCACCTTCTCCGCTTCAGCAGGCGCGCTGCCGAGAGCAGAGTACCTGTTCGTCAGCCGAATTGAAGACTGGTGTGCAGGAGGTCCATTCTTTGAGCTCCTGGACCCCCGTTTGGCAGTCACCCAGCGTTCCCTTGGACATGCCGCTGGTGCTGGCTCCAAACCGGCTACGGCTGGGCCCGGAGGGTCTACAGTCGAGTCTAACTTGGCCAGCGGCTCCGACTGAGCCGGAACTACACGTCCCTCGGTCTGACTACACTGAGATAAAGTACTACTGTGCCCCTCCAGAACATGAATCCTGTCCTCCAACTGCGTTACAGCTACGCATTTCCTACAGGTATAAGAGTCTACATAGTTGGACGGACAGTCTACGCTGTACATGCCGCACGACAAACACAGCACAAAAGAGGACGCCATAGTAATACTTACGTTTAACGTGGAAGTTTTTTATCAAGAAAGCGTTGTGTCCGAGGCCGCGAAGTTTGCTTGTTCGTTCAGTCTGGGTCTCTCTCCCACAATGCACCGCTCAATTAAATACCTGTCCCAGATCTCTCAGACCATTACCACACCTGTCCCAGATCTCGCAGACCATTACCACACCTGTCCCAGATCTCTCAGACCATTACCACACCTGTCCCAGATCTCTCAGACCATTACCACACCTGTCCCAGATCTCTCAGACCTTTACCACACCTGTTCCAGATCTCGCAGACCATTACCACACCTGTCCCAGATCTCTCAGACCATTACCACACCTGTCCCAGATCTCTCAGGCTTTTACCACACCTGTCCCAGGTCTCTCAGGCTTTTACCAGCGCTACACGTGACCTGTAACACATTACAGGCTTTAAAGCTGACTGTCCTAACTGGGTCAAGCCAACACTGGCACATGTGCTCAGATTGGACTATTTACAGCTGGACCACGGCCCCACCTCTTACACTTCAGTACTCAAACAGTTAAAAAAGGTTTCGTGTCGTCAGTGAGTTTAATGAAACTGTTTGAACTGTTTAGCAGTTCGGTCACGTGTCCGGAGTGTGAACAGGAGAGGACTCAGCACTGAACGCTGGGGACATGTCTTCAGTCTGAAGGTGTTTGACGTGATGTTTTCAGAGTGAACAGAGTCATCTCTGACAGAAAGTCCAGAACCCAGTAGGACATGTCCAGTCCCAGTTCACTGAATTTCACTCTCAGCTTTTGTGCAGCGACAGTGTTTAAACCTGCACTAACGTCTGTGAACAGAACTCTGACTGAAGTGTCCCTCTTGTCCATGGGAGGGATGAAGGACAGTGCACATGGTGTCCCTGGTGGACCTGATTGTGTGAGATGTGAACTGTAGGGGTCTAGTGTTGGAGGACACTGTTCCTGATGTGAGTCAGGACAAGTCTTTCAGAAACGTCCCTGATGATTTCTGAGACACAGGAACGATGGAGGAGGTGAAGAAGGAGAGATTCTGTAAACATCTGTGCTGAACCTCATCCTGAAGCTCCAGAGCAGGTCTTCTACCAGTGGGAGAGGGGAGGGGCGTGGCCTCATGGTACCATGGTAACCTGTAACACTGTAGGGTTCTGTGTAGAACAAAGAGCTGGAGGGAGAAGTGATGTTATAATATATATTTTATATTATTTATTAAATCAAAAACATATTCAAAATAAATAGACACACACACACACACACACACAACTAAATATACACACAGAAACACACACACACACACCCAACTAAACACACACAACACACACACACACACACAACTATACACACATACACACAAACTAAATATACACACAGAAAGACACACACGCACACACACAACTAAATATACACATACTGAAAAAAAACACACACACACACACACAACTAAATATACACACAGTAACACACACACACACAACTAAATATACACACACTGAAAAAAAACACACACACACACACACACAACTAAATATACACACAATAACACACACACACAACTAAATATACACACAGTAACACACACACACACACACAACTAAATATACACACAGTAACACACACACACACACACACAACTAAAAATACACACACAAACACATACACACACACGCGCGCGCACACACACACACACACACACAACTAAATATACATGCAGTAACACACACACACACACACACACAACTAAATGTACACTCACTGAAAAAACTAAATATACACACAGTAACACACAGTAACACACACACACACACACAAATACACGCGCGCGCACACACACACACAAATACACGCACACACACACACACACACACAACTAAATATACACACACTGAAAAACACACACAGAAACACACACACACACACACACACACACACACACAACTAAATACACACACACACACACACATACAAAACTAAATACACACACAGAAACACACACACACACACAAAACTAAATGCACACAGACACACACGCACACACTCACACAGCTAAACACACACGTGCACACACACACACAAAACTAAATATACACACGGTAACACACACACACCCACACACAACTAAATATACACACAGTCACACACACACACACCTATGCACACACACACACTCTCACACACACACACACACACACACACACACACACACACACACTCACACACACAGCTAAATATACACGCAGAAACACACACACACACAACTAAATATACACACATAAAAACACACATGCACACACACAACTAAATATACACACACTGAAAAAACACACACACACACACACACACAACTAAATATACACACAGTAACACACACACAAACACACACACACGTACACACACAAACACACACACAAAACTAAATACACACACAGAAACACACACAAACTAAACACACAAATACACACACACACACACACACAACTAAACACGCACACACACACACAACTAAATATACACACAGAAAGACACACACACGCACACACACAACTAAACACACACACGGTAACACACACACACTCACACAATTAAATATACACACAGAAACACACACACACACACACACAAATCTAAAAATACACACACACACACTCTCTCTGTGTTTTCTCCTCTAATGTGTCTTCTTGTGTGCAGATGGCTGTGAGTTCACACTGGATCCAAACTCAGCACACACACTCCTCTCTCTCTCTGAGGAGAACAGGAAGGTGGAGTGTGTGTGGTATGAACACTCGTATCCTGATCATCCAGACAGATTTGATTACTGGTGGCAGGTTGTGTGTAGAGAGAGTGTGAGTGGACGCTGTTACTGGGAGGTCCAGTGGAGCGGAGGTGGTGTTCGACTATCAGTGACTCATAAATCAATCAGGAGGAAAGGAGGGAGTGAAGACTGTGTGTTTGGATGGAATGAAAAGTCCTGGATTCTGATCTGCTCTGATAACAGTTTCTCTGTTCTTCACAATAAGATCAGAACTGCTGTCCCTGCTCCTCCCTCCAGATCTAACAGAGTAGGAGTGTATGTGGACTGTCCCGCCGGAACTCTGTCCTTCTACAGTGTCTCCTCTGATACACACACACTCACACACTTACACACATTCAACACCACTTTCACTGAACCCATCTGTGCTGGGATTTATCTTCCTTATCACGGATCCTCAGCGCGTCTGTGTGAGATAGAATAACCTGCTGTGTGTGTGTGTGTGTGTGTGTGTGTGTGTGTGTGTGTGTGTGTGTGTGTGTGTGTGTGTGTGTGTGTGTGTGTAATGAAGGGTATTTTTCGATTAAGATCTTTTTGAAAGTATCTGAATCTGTGAGTTTCTGACCTGAAGCAGGAGACTGAAGTACCCGGTGTTCACCGCTAGAGGGAGCTTTACTGAACACTTCATCACTTTAGATGGAGAAACACACCGATGATGATGAGACAGAAATATTGGGGTATAAAATAAAGTTCAAACAATAAATAAATAAACAACAATAATAATAATGTTCTTATTTTAAAATACACCCACACTGCTGCCACTTCATTTATTATTTTTATATAAAATGAGCACATTTTTAGCCCAGTCTGATTGTTCGTTTGTGTTTTTGCACCTTTTGCGTGTGTGTTTGTTTAATAATGCTCATTTATAATATCCACTACTGAAGTTTGTACACACACACACACACACACTACAGATGTGTGTAATCTCAGGACTCCTACATTACAGTGGAAGGTTATTTGTGTGTGAAAGTGTTCTTGGTGTGTGTTTGGTGTGAAGGTGGAGGTTGTGGGTGAAGTTCATCTTCAGGAACATGTTTCTACATTATGGTCTCAGCGCTGCTGTGTAGTCGGTACAACGTTCACACAGTGACTGTTTTGACATCATCAGTGTGAAAATAATCTAAAGCCTTTCATTTATAACACTGATGAAAAGGTTTTTTCTTTACAGTAGAGACTTTGTTCATGTATTAAATAATAGAGATAAAAAATGAAATGCCAATGAAACAAAAGCTGAATAATCTGAATAATAAATTGCTGCCTTTGAAATTGTTTTTTTTGTACTTTTATAGGTTTTAATTTCTCATTCAAACACCAATGCAAGAAAAACATGATTTCACATTTGAGCTTTAATAATAAAATAGTTTTATTTTAATGTAATCAAAATCTTTATTCTCAGTTGTGAAAACATTTCCATCGTTGAACTTGCCTTTTTGTGAATCTAAAAAGAAGAACGAGTGAGTGAAAGAAGGAACACAAATATGAGCAAGCTCAGAAGTAAGAACATTAATTTGTTCATCCAGTCTCCAATAACGCTCGTATTCTTACAGGGGTGATCTCTTGTTCCATAAAACACAGATGAACACATCTTACACACATCATGTCATCACGGTGTTTCTTCAAATACGGTTTAAAGACTTTAACTGAAAGATTCTATTTACGTTTCAGGCTTGTAAAGAGTCGTGGAGTTGCTCCTGATGATGATGATGGAGCTCCTCTGAAAGGAGCTGAAGTAGTGTCAGTGATCCAGAGTGAATCTAACATTGATCTTCTGTGTGCAATCAGATCCTCACAGCAATGTTCCAACAGCTGCCCAGCTGTTCTAGTAATAGAAATAATTTTATTTCAATTTGCATATAGTTCCTAAACCTGGAACCCAAAATGGGTTTTTCTAGAAAAACACATGAAAGCCTACAAATTTAACGGTCCAATTTATTTCACGTTAAAAAAGTACGATGTCTTTGCTCTGCAGAAGGGAAGTGTTGCTTATACTCCTCTCCTCAAGACTTTTCTGAGAACCTTTGGAATATCAGAGTTAATAATCTGTATCTGAAATATTGTAAAGTATCACAGATACAGCGTCTTTCTGCCGCACAAACACGTGTTAGAATCAATTTTAGACACAGCAGCTCACAGGAAGTTGGGAGTCTGAAGCTGAACTTGCCCTTGTCCCTCAGCTCGAAGGTGAAGGAGAACGGGATCCTATGAGATGAGCAAAGTCCTGCGAGGAGCCGGAATTAACATCTGGAGGAAGCAAGAAGAATGATTGAGTGATGGGGGAGAGGGAGGACCACCCTACCCACCCAGAGAGAGAGAGGACAGTTATACTGAGGGATGGGGGAGAGGGAGGACAGTTATACTGAGGGATGGGGGAGAGGGAGGGCCACTCTACCCACCCAGAGAAAGAGAGGACAGTTATACTGAGTGATGGGGGAGAAGGAGGGCCACCCTATATTAGGTCTTTGGTTTAATCAGTCATAGCCAACTGCTCTTTATTATAATTACAATAACTGAGAGGGTCAGTAGATTATAACGGGCACAAAAATGTGATAAATTAAGAGTTTAATGAGGTACACCGCACATCTAGGAGTCTAGGACAGAGCTGGCCCTCTTGACCAGTTTGTTTAGTTTCCCTCTGTCCCTCTCTGCGACTCTTCCACACCAGCAGACCACAGCGTAAAAAACAGCAAACGCTACCACAGAGTCATAGAAGGACCTCAGTGTTAGTGGACCAGTCCAGTTTATTGTTGATGTGGACACCCAGGTATTTGTACTCCTCAGGATTTGAAGGATGAATGGATTGAAGGAATTGCCCAGACCTGCCCATGAAATAGTGTTTGAGTCAATTGTCCAATTACTTTTGGTCCCTTTATGAAGAGGGTGGCACAAGTTAAGGAACTCCTGAACCCTTCATCCAGTTTAAATGTGGATCCCCTCAAATAAAGCTGAGAGTCTACACATTATGTCCATAACAATAATATCCGGATTATCTATCGTATACGGACTGTTTAACCCTGCACGTGGAGAGTCACCAGACCATGGGTTCATTGTTTAGACCCTATAATTCAATCTTATTTTTTTATATAACTATATTTTGTGACACTAAGGTTTTATTTTCTAAACAAAAATATGTAAATGGAGAGATGTACTTTATTGAATGTTTGTCTCTCTGTTTGTCCTCCTTTGGACAAATGAACAGTCCAGAGTGTTTCTTCTTTTCACCCTGTGAGAGCTGAGATAGACTCCAGCACTGCTCGCAAACCCTGTTCAGGACAAGCAGCTAAGAAAATGAGTGAGAGACTGGATATTGAGCAAAGTTAAGGTATAAAGACTTGAAGACATCAAGGCATTATAGTGTTCATAAATGGCTTTGGGTTCCCTCAGACAACATGTCTGCTAATCTGGGAAATGTGGATTGTGGGGGTAACAGGAGGAAGCTTTACTGGGGCTTTTCCACTGGTACCAGGAACTGAGCCACACCCTATGATGAAGGTATGAAGTCTCTGCCTATAATCTACCCACAATGCATCACTGCCATCAATTTAGGAATGTGAAAATGGAGAAGCTGGAATAACTCAGCCACTAGGGATGTATATTTATTCGTGCCGGTCCCAAGCCCGGGTAAATGGGGAGGGTTACGTCAGGAAGGGCATCCGGTGTAAAACTTTGCCAAATCAATATGAGGACAACGATACAGAATTCCATACAGGATCGGTCGAGACCCGGGTTAACGACCGCCACCAGGGCTGTTAGCCTACAAGGTGCTGGTGGAGACTGGGCTACTTTTGGCCAAAGGAGAAGAAGAAGAAGAAAATGAAAGGCATGTGCAGAGGGAGGAGGAGAGAAAGAAGGGTTGGAGAGTAGAAGTGAGAGTAGGGACTTTTAATGCTGACAGCATGACTGGTAAAGGTAGAGAATGAGCTGATGTGATGGAGAGGGAAGGTTGATATTCTGTGTGTGAGAGACTAGATGGAAGGGTAGTAAGTGAAGAGTGTTTTGGAGGTGAAGAGGGTGTCAGGGAGGGTGATGATTTTTAAGCTGGAAGTTGAAGTTGTGATGATGAATGTTGTTAGTGCTTATGATCCACAAGTTGGTTGTGAGATGGAGGAGAAAGAAGACTTCTGGACTTAGTTAGATGAAGTGATGGAGAGTGTACCCAGGGAAGAGAGAGTGGTGATTGGTGCAAATCCCACCTCCAGCAATACTACCATTGGGAATTGTAAGTTGCTCTGGGCATCTGCTAAATGCCATATATGTAAATGTACTGGACAGTAGTGAGACCAGCTATGTTGTAAGGGTTGGAGATGGTGGCACTGCCAAAAAAAGTGCTGAGAATTTCTTTGGGAGTGATGAGAACGGACAAGATTAGGATTGAGCATATCAGAGGGACAGCTCAAGATACATGTTTGGAGACAAAGTTAGAGAACCAAGGTTGCGTGGATTTGGACATGTCCAGAGGAGAGATGAGGATCATACTGGGAGGACGATGTTGAAGATGGAGCTACCAGGATAGAAGAAAAGAGGAACACCAAAGAGGAGGTTTATGGACATGGTGAGAGAGAACATGCAGGTGGTCAGTTTGAAGGAGGAAGATGTAGAGGAAAGGAAGAAATGAAAACAGATGATCTGCTGTGATGACCCCTAAACGGGAGCAACCGAAAAAAGAAGAAGAGGAGGTCTGGTTGTGCACTGTGTTCCCGCAAACTTACTAACACAGTTTTGAAGATAAAAAACATCTGGGTTCAGGTCACTTTTGCCCTGCGTAACATGGTCATCCCGTTTAACCTCAACAATGGAGAATAAAAGCTTGATCAAATCTTGCTGTTAAATTGTGGCTTTATTCCTGGTCCCAGGAAATGTACAAGGAAGATCAGCTCTCTGGGGGAAAGGAGCTGGAGCTTGTGCAGGAACTGGACCATTACACTATAGAGATCAAAATCCACAGAACTCAATATTCTCTTTTCTTCATCTGTTGATCAGTGACCTAAACATTAGATTTCTTACAGATTCTTGTGCTCTTATATCTCTCTTTCACTTTCTCTAATGCTTGCACACACACACACACACACACACACACACACACACACACACACGCACGCAACATTCATGTTTGTAGTGTCATTTGATTGGATGTTAGATAAACTTGCTGATGTGATTGAATTGTGACCCAACCTGTTCAGAGTTTCTGAAGAAAAGATTATTCAGTCTGTTCTTCAGTCGAGGCAGAGCTGAACTTTTCTAACTGAAGACTCTGAAAGAAGAGAAAACTCTCCTCCCAGAAACAGGTAACTCTGCTCTCAGGGTTTTAATAGAGATTATTGCTGGTTTACTGCTTGTGGAAAAGAGTGTCAGTGAGAATCACACTCTCAGACTGAACCCTGATCAGGTGAAGTCAGGTGATCACTAAATTCAGAATAAAAATTAGTTTTTTCTTTGGAGTCTTATTTTATACTGAAATTAAAACAGATTTTTTCTAATACAGGGATTCTGAAAACTGAAATATTCAAATATTGAAATTTAGCCTTTGAGTTTATTCAGTTTGTATTTGATTTCATTTCTTTTAAACATCTGTTTAAGTCTTTTACAAAAAGTCACTTCGTATCTTCCACTGCAATGTGTTATATGTTCAGATCTGTTATGGAGAGACACATGAATCTACTCTGGTATGTGTATGTGTCTCAGATCACCTCCTGAAGTTGTTTGAGTGATCAGGTTTATATCTGTTAAATGATTTATGGATGTGATGCAGTGCTTTTTATAAGCTCCTACCAAAACATCCTGAGAGCAGGACAAAGGATGAAGTGAGAAATGAGGAAAGTCTAGCAATAAACCCGACAGTTCAGAGTCTTCGGTGTGTTTAAATGTATCATCTGGTTTTGTTGATGTATATACTCTTACACAGAACACTCAATAAAAGCTGATCATATGTTTACTGGAAATCAGTGTAAACTTTAGGGGTCCTGGGACTGAACCTTGTGGGACTGATGTATTAATGTTGTATGAAGTGATGTTTCACTGTTAGCACTTCAAACTGAAAGTGGCTGGTCAGGTTTTAATTAAATCAGGCTCTTCCTGTTACCAGGTTTTCTAGTCTGTCTGATACGATGGTGTGATCTGTTGTGTCAAATGTTGCAGAAAGGAAAGAAAAACTGCAGTGATACAAATATTTACTAGGGCTGCTTCAGTGCTGTGACAAGGCTGAAACCCAGATTGAAATATCATTAGATGTGTTATTTTTATGCACATATGAACATAATTGTAGACCCATTAAGTTCTAGATAACCTCTTAGATTTGGTTTCTTGATCAGAGACCTTAAAATACTGATAAAAAGCCTCTCTTCACCTTTTTTGAAAGTGACAAGAAGAGTTTATTATTCACACACACACACACACACACACACACACATACGTACACACACACACACACACACACACACTCTCTCTCTCTCTCTCTCTCTCTCTCTCTCTCTCTTTGGAGACTTTTTAAAATTTACTGAGAAATGTTGAGAAGTTCAGAATGTTAATGTTGTAATAAGTAACTTTGTTTCAGACTGAATAAACATTTATTTACCAGGTTGTTTTAGAGAGTTTAAAACAAGTGGAAATGTAGTTTTTATTCTTCATCATGTGAGAGTTCACTACATGAAAGTTAAAGTAGGAGAAGTTCATGTTGAAGAAAGAAAGTATGAAAGTTGTGAATATGTAACAGTTAAATCCTCAAAGGCAGGTTTAAGAAGTTTGAGTGGTTTCTCGTACATGTAGAGTTCTGCTTTCTGACAGAGTCAAACTGTCTTTCAGGGATGGTGTTATTATGTGTGATGCTACTGATTTTCACTGGTTTTATGGAGACCATGTCAGGTATGTGTGCACTGTGCTGTAAACATCTCTCAGTGTTGGGTAAAGGTTGGGAGGTGGGGGTAAGAGCTAGAAATGGAAAGTAATTTCAGAAATGTTTCAGATGTAGTTAGAAACACATGTGTAACAAATTATATGATCTCAGATTCAGACTGTTGACTGACCGATACAGTTTAAATAAAATTACTGGTGTCAAACAACGTATTAGCTGATCCACAGTAGCACTTCTGTCTGAGGTGTTAAATTAACAGAATAATAAATGAAGAAAGAACTGACTGCACTGGAGCAGATTAACACTCAGATTGTGGATTAGAAATTTCCATGTGTAATTATTATTTTTTACTTTACATCATGTTTTTCTGCAGAACCCTTTAAGGTTGTTGGTCCAGCTGCCCTTCTTGTTGTTAAAACTGGTGAAGATCTGGTTCTGCCCTGTTCTCTTCAGCCCAACATCAGTGCTGAGAACATGATGGTGGAGTGGATCAGACTTGGTCTGCCTGCAACTGATAATTTAATGGTCATGTTGGTGAAGGGAACAGAGGTGATGAGGAGGTGATGGTAGGCATGGTGTCAAGGAGAGGAATGCTGAAGGTCAGATGGTTTTAGATTTTGCTAAAAGGATGGAAATGGCTGTAGTTAATACTTATTTTAAGAAGAGGGAGGAGCACAGGGTGACGTATAAGAGTGGAGGAAGATGCTCAACAGGTGGATTATATTCTTTGAAGGAGGGTCAATCTGAAAGAGATTGGAGACTGCAAAGTAGTGACAGGGGAGAGTGTAGCTAAATAGCAGAGGATGGTGGTCTGTAGGATGACCTTGGAGGTCATGAAGAAGAGGAAAGTGATGACAGAGTCAAGGATCAAGTGGTGGAAGCTGAAGGAGGAGGACTGCAAGGTGGAATTCAGGCAGGAGTTAACACGGGCACTGGGAGGTGTTGAACAGCTACTGGATTGCTGGGAAACTACTGCAGTCCATTGAAACTCTGGCTAGAGCTCTACAATCAGAAAACTCCCTGAAAGATCTGGACCTCAGTAAAAATGACCTGCATGATTCAGGAGTGGAGCTGCTCTCTGCTGGACTGAAGAGTTCACACTGTAAACTGGAGACTCTCAGGTGAGGATTCTGCAAGATTGTGTTAAAACAATCTGGTCAGAAACTCAACTGCCATCTCCCTAAACATCTCCATAAGCCCACTGGTATGTCATCCGGTCCAACAGCCTTTCCATTCTTCAATCCCTTCATCGCTGCCCTACTTCCATCTTGTTTATTTGCTGCACTTCCTGGTTAACCTTCCTCACATCATCCAGCTCCTCTCTCTCTCTCACACATTTTCTTCATTCATCAGCTCCTCAAAAGTATTCCTTTCCATCTGCTCAACACGCCTGTTCACCTGTGAGCACGTTATCGCTTCTATTCCTAATCGCCCTGACCTGTAGCACATCTTTCTCCCCAGATCTGTCTCTCTGTCTAGCTAATCGGTAGAGGTCCTTTCTCCTCTTTACTGTCCAACCTCTCATACAATTCACCAAACACCTTTATCTTTGGGCTTCTCTACCACTTGCTTTCTTTCTGCCCCGCGGCTCATCTCCTTGTACACCTGTCTACTTCCTTCATCTCTGTATGTCCCATGCGTCTTTGCCTCTTTCTTTGAATAGTACCTGACTTGGTTCCACCACCAGGTCTCTTATCCTTTTCTTCCGGATGTCACACCAAGTACATTTCTAGCTGCCTGCCTTATCACTTCTGGGCAGTAGTTTCCCAGCAACTGCAGTGCCTTCGACACCTCCCAGTGCCCGCGGTTAACCTCTCTCTGCCCGGAATTCCACCTTGCAGTCCTCCTCCGCCCACCACTTGATCTCGACTCTGCCCTCACTTCTTTCCCTCCTCTTCTTGGACCTCCAAGGTCATCCTACAGACCACCATCCTATGCTGTTTAGCTACACTCTCCCTGTCACTACTTTGCAGTCTCTGATCTCTTTCAAACTGAACCTCCAAAGGATATAATCTAATTGTGAGCATCTTTCCTCCACTCTTATACGTCACCTGTGCTCCTCCTCTCTTAAAATAAGTATTAACTACAGCCATTTCCTCCATCCTTTTTGCAAAAATCAACAACCATCTGACCTTTCTCAGCATTCCTCTTCCTCCTTGATAACATATCTACCATCACCTCCTCATCACCTTTGTTCTCTTCACCAACATGACCATTAAAATATGCACTAATCACCACTCTCTCTCCCTGGGTACACTCTCTAACGCTTCATCTAACTCACTCCAGAATTTTTTCCTTCACTTTCATCTACAACCAACTTGTGGAGCATAAGCACTAACAACATTCATTATCACACCTTCAGTCTCCAGCTTCAAACTCATCACCCTCCTGACACCCTTCCTCTCTCTTCTCACCTCCAAACACCTCTCCACACAATTTTCCTTCAGGATACAACACCTACTCCATTCCTCCTTCTATCCACACCATGGAACAGTTTAAACCCCCCTCCAATACACCTGGCCTTACTACCCTTCCATCTAGTTCTGCACACACAAAATGTCAACTCCTTTCCATCATATCAGCTAATTCTTCTACCTTTACCAGTCAGTGCCAACATTCAAAGTCCCTACCACCTAATTTCCTCTCCTCTTTCTCTCCTTCTCTCTGGACATGCTCTCCTCCCTCTTCTTCTTGGCCAACAGTAGTCCAATTTCCACCAGCACCCTGTAGGCTAACAGCACTGGTATGGTCGTTGTTAACCCGCCTCGAATCGATCCGGTATGGAATTGCATCTTTGTCCCATATTGATTTGGCAAAGTTTTACAATCGGATGCCCTTCCTTGATTTAACCCTCCCCATTTACCTCGGCTTCTGGGACCGCACGTAAGAAATACACTGGCTTGTGCATCCCTAGTGGCTGCTAATCATAATCCAACTATCATCATAATCAGAAAATGCTACATAAGATGCATTGAAACAAAACTAAAAGAGATTCAAAATTCTTTTCGCCGTTTCACTTCAGACATCTCTGTATTCAGTCTGGAACTCAGTCCCAGTCTGGTCTTGTGTATCATCAGATGGCATTACATCATCACGCTGTTCTTTCTTTCTTCCACGCCTTACCAACATTCCGACTTGCACTGTTAGATGCGATGAGCCGTTGAGCATCATCATAAGGTACTGCAACAGCATTGGCAAAGTAACATCAAACAAAGACAGTAAAACAACAGCAATGGGCACTATCATTGTCAGCAGATGCTAATATGGTCCATGAAGGTAACCATCTAAAGTTAAAAACAGTAAAATGTGAAACATATTTAATACTTCACAGATGCTTTTCTTTTATTTTTCTCTCTAGGGGTAAATCTAAAGGTAGTTATCCAGCTGCTCCTCTTTTGTTGTTGAAGTGGGTGAAGATCTGGTTCTGGCATGTCTTTCTCCAAACTGCCGCCAGTGCTGGGAGGTGATCTGGGTAGTCAAGTGGATCAGAATAGACTGGCTGGACACCATCCATCCATCCATCCACATTCGCCGCGGTCCTAAACGGGTCGCTGGGGAGTGCTGGCGTCTAACCCAGCGCACACAGGGCGAGGACGGGGGACGCACCCCGGACAGGTCACCAGCCCATCGCAGGGAGTGTCGACACTAGTGCATCTCAATGAAAATTATGAAGACAGAAATGAGAAGCAGATGGAGTCTTATAAAGGAAGATCGAGTTTATTTAAAGAAGAGCAACACTTCACTGAAGCTCTCAGCAGTCCAGCCTTATGATGAAGGAGTTTATCAGTGTTAAATTGAGTCTTCTGGGTTCTGGTATGAAAAAGTAAAACTTGATGTTGAAGTTAGAGGTAAGAGCATGTACGGTTTCACTGTATCATTATGTTTGGAATTACCTTAATAAACACATCATGAATCAGTAACTAAAGGTCTAAATAAACTGACTAACCAACGCTAACTTCGCTTCTTAACTTTTGTCTCCAAGACGCCTAATCCAGTTGTTCCTCTAATATACCTATTTCTAACTTGTCCATCCTTTTTGTCACACCCAACGAAAATCTCAGCATCTTAACTCTGACACCTCCAGCTCCGCCTCCTGTTTTTTCATTCAGCACCGCCTCAACCCACACAACATAGCTGGGTCTCATCTACTGTCCTGTAAACCTTCCTTTACTTCTAGCTATACGCTACCATCAAGCAAATCACTTCCAGCCACTCTTTCTCCACCCATTCCAACCCCCTGCACTCTTTTCACCTCTCTCTTCCACACTCCGCTGCTACACTGAATTGTTGATCCCAAGTATTTAAACTCCTCCATCTTCATCTTCCATCTATTTCTACTCCCTACTTCCTAACCACTCCACTTTCCTCTCTTTCATTCACCTCTTTCCTACTCATTTTCATTTCTCTCCTCTCTAGAGCATATCTCAATCTCTCCAGGTTCTCAAGCTCTTACTCACAACAGATCACAGTATCATCAACAATTGATCAGCAGCTAATAAACTCAAATAAACATGCTTGTTATTTGGCTGCTATTACAGTTTTTTCTGGTTTGTATTTCGGAAATTGTTATTCATGTTAAGCAGATTGCCATCATCTGCATTTCAGTTTTTGCTGTTGTGTTAGCTGCCTTAACAGCTTGCATCTTGAAAGGTGATTTTCAATAATTTTGTATTTCAAATTGTTTTAAACATTCTTGTATAACATTGATTACGAAGACAGTCTCAGTGTTTGAAGGGTTTGAATGCACAGTGTCATCATTTTCAAATACTCAGCACTGACACTCAGAGAGCTAAGCTGAGAAAAAGTATCTTAAACCCTCAAATGCTCAATAACTTAATAAACATATGTTATTTCTAGTTTCTTTAGATGTAGCAGCAGTTTTCTACAACTGGCAGAATTACATTTCAGTATTGACATGCTACACACTGTTCATCTGTGTTCAGACAAACACATCCTGTAATTCCTGCAGCAACATGCAGACACATGAGAATAGATTTCTGGTGGACTTTTTTAAAGATGAAGAAGATCTGATCAAACTACAGCACTGGCCCAGTTAGTAAAGGCAGGAACACAGAGCAGCCGAGCACAACAGGATTTAACACACAGAAAGAGTGAATCTCCTGTGTTCATATACTTTCATTTAATTACAACAGAAATGAAGTAAAATGAAAGTAACTATTTTTCAGTGTCTTTAAGAGAAGTGAGAGCTCAGATCTCTTAGATTAATGCTAGCACTAAAGCTCCCACAAGTATAGCTAATCACAACAAATGCTGCGCAAATGAAGGCTTTTGTAAAACTCCACACATTAATGTGCATGAGAAGAGTGAAGGATAATTCTTTAGATACTCTTATTCAGTGCACCCTTGCTGCCTGAATAATCGGTTGCTCTGTGATCTGTGATGATGTTTTTGTCTGTCTTCTCATATTTGTTAATAGAATTGACCTTTTTCTCCATCTTAAACATCTATGATCAGTTTCCCAACCGAATAATAGACAATAAGAGACACTAGAATTCTAGAATTCATTAGCCCTACACAGACAGGGCTGAAACAGAGAGTATAAGACACTAGAGACACTGTGAATCACAGAGTCGAGTTACGAAACACACAGCAGGCAGAAATGACAGATACAAATTTCATTCTAGAAATATATAAACCTTCACTGAATTACTGAGGCTACATATTCAGTTTCAGTTTCAGTTTCAGATAATGGTGGATTATCTCTCTTTCTCTCTCTCTCACATGGTGTGCATTTTGAGGTATTTTCAGAATTTTCTATGGACACAAAAAATAAGGTAATTTTTATCCATCCATCCATCCGTTTTCTTCCGGTTATCCGAGGTCGGGTCGCGGGGCAGCAGCTCCAGCAGGGAAGCCCAGACTTCCCTCTCTCTTTGGCCCCTCCCACAGGTGGTGGAGCCCATGGGGAAGATGGTATTGCGCACAAAACAAGTATATAAATCTTATGCTCAGTGTACATTATTAACATACAATCTCTGTAAATATATAAACAGTTTTTCAGACTGATTTTCATTGTGATTGCTTCTAAATCATTACACAAACACAGTTTAATCACAGTATATAGGATCTGATATATTTTGTGTGATTTCAGTAAGTGATGAAATTCTCCACACTGCAGTAACAGACTCTACCAGACTGAGTGGAGAACTCATTAAAGCTCTCCTCCAGTCTGTGTTCAGGACTGTGGTTATAAACCCAGTCTTTAAACCAGTCTGAGTTCAGAGTGTTGTTGATGAGGATCCCAGTGGATCAGTCCTTACAGAAACACTCAGAGCAGCTCTGCTGCTGCAGGATTGGCTGATCAGAATATGACCTCAATAAACAGGTGTTCAGGTGATCCTAGTAAAGTTTACACTTTTACATTTGACAGCACTGCGCTGAAGAATAAGCCTCCTCACATTTAATCAGAGTCCTTGAGAAAACTGGGTCTTCAAGTGTAACACTTGTGTGGACATAAATGTGTAGCCGAGAGTCTTATACTCAATTAGACATTATTATATACACAGAACTCAGAAACCACTATCATACCAAAGCTAACCCAGGTGGATAAACGACACTCTGTTCTGACTCATTGAGACTTATAAAGCCAGATGTCAAGGAGTCACACCAGTCGCCAAATGAGCCCAGGTGTAATCAATGAGAGCAGAACGCTGCCTACCGTGACAGAAGCCCCTCCCCAAAGGCTCCACTCCTGGGGCACCAGACCCTGTTTTGCCTGAAGCAGGGCCATTGAAGGGGGCCAAATAATTCAAAACCTAAACACAAGTCCACAACCCCGTTAATGTGGCACAATATTTGGCCTCTTCCAGGGCAGACATTTGGCTACCGCAGATAAAGATAAGATGCAGAAGTCCCACCCTCTGTGGCAAGCTCGGAAGCCTTAGTCCCAGAAGCTACACCAGCCCAAGAGGCCTTGCCTTCTATTGTGGGCACAGAAGTCACATTCCCAGAAGCCCCACCCTCCAAAGTTAGTGCAGAAACAGGCACAGAACCCAACAAAATCTCAGCATCTTTAACTCTGACACCTCCAGCTCCGCCTCCTGCCTTTTTGTCAGTGTCATTGTCTCCAACCCATACAACGTAACTGGTCTCACTACTGTCCTGTAAACCTTCCTTTTTACTCTAGCTGGTGCGTGTCTTTCACAAATCACTCCAGCCACTCTTCTCCACCCATTCCCACCTGCCTGCACTCTTCTTCACCTCTCTTCCATACTCGCTGCTACACTGAACGATTGATCCCATGTATTTAAACTTCTCCACCTTTGTTACCTCCACTCCCTGCATCCTAACCACTCCATTTTTCTCCCTTTCATCCACACTCATGTATTCTGTCTTTGCCCTACTCACTTTCATTCCTTTCCTCTCTAGAGCAGATCTCCATCTCTCCAGGTTCTCCACAAGCTGCTCCCTACTCTCACTGCAGATCACAATATCATCAGCAAACATCATCGTCCATGGAAACTCCTGTCTAACCTCATCCGTCAACCTGTCCATTACTATTGCAAACAAGAATGGGCTAAGTGCTGATCCTTGTAATCCAACCTCTACCATAAATGCATCCGTAACTCCCACTCCAGATCTAACCACTGTTACACTGCCATCAAACATATCCTGAACTACTCCAACCAACAGCCTTTCGATTTTTCATCCTCTTCATCGCTGCCCTTATCTCATTTTCTTCTTTCATCAGCCCCTCAAAATACTCCTTCCATCTGCTCAACATGCTCTGTTTACCTGTGAGTAACGTTACTATTTCTATTTTTAATAGAACCCTGACCTGCTGCACATGTTTCCCAGATCTGTCTCTCTGTCTAGCCAATTGGTAAGGGTCCTTTTCTCCCTCTTTAATGTGCAACATCTTGTACAATTCACCAAACACCTTATCTTTGGCCTTCACCACTGCTTTCTTCGCCCTGCGGTTAATCTCTTTGTACACCTGTCTACATTCTTCATCTCTCTGACTTTACACCATGTCTTCTTTGCCTCCCTCTTCTTCTGTATACACTCCTGGACTACTTGGTTCCACCACCAGGTTTCATTATCCTCCTTCTTTCTTTCCAGATGTCACACCAAGTACATTTCTAGCTGTCTGCCTTATTACCTCTGCAGTAGTTTTCCAGCAATCCAGTAGCTCTTCAACACCTCCCAGTGCCCGTGTTAACTCCTGCCTGAATTCCACCTTGCAGTCCTCCTCCTTCAGCTTCCACCACTTGATCCTCGACTCTGTCTTTACTTTCATCCTCTTCTTGACCTCCAAGGTGATCCTACAGACCTCCATCCTATGCTGTTTATCTACACTCTCCACTGTCACTACTTTACAGTCTCTAATCTCTATCAGACTGACCCTTCTATAAAGATTATAATCCACCTGTGAGCATCTTCCTCCACTTTTATACATCACCCTGTGCTCCTCCCTCTTCTTAAAATAAGTATTAACTACAGCCATTTCCATCCATTTTGCAAAATCTATAACCATCTGACCTTCAGCATTCCTCTCCTTGACACAATGCCTACCCATCACCTCCTCATCACCTCTATTCCCTTCACCAACATGACCATTAAAATCTGCACCAATCATCACTCTCTCTCTCCCCTGGGCACCAATCATCACTCTCTCTCTATCACTTCATCTAAGTCACTCCAGAATTTTTCTTTCTCTTCCATCTCACAATGAACTTGTGGAGCATAAGCACTAACAACATTCATTATCACACCTTCAACTTCCATCTTCAATCTCATCACCCTCCCTGACACCCTCTTCACCTCAAAAACATTCTTCACATACTCTTCCTTCAGGATAACACCTACCCCATTCCTCTTTCTATCTACACCATGGCAGAACAGTTTAAAGACTCCTCTACACCTGGCTTTACTACCCTTCCATCTAGTCTCTTTCACACACAAAATGTCAACCTTTCTTCTCTCCATCATATCAGCTAATTTTCTACCCCTACCAGTCATTCAAAGTCCCAACTTTCTTCTTCTTCTTCTTCTTCTTCTTCTTCTTCTTCTTCTTCTTCTTCTTCTCCTTCTTCTTCTCCTTTGGCCAACAGCAGTCCAATTTCCACCAGCACCCTGTAGGCTAACAGCACTGGTGGCAGTCGTTGTTAACCCTGGCCTCAACTGATCCAGTATGGGAGTCTTTTTCATTGTCCACATATTGATTTGGCAAAATTTTACACCGGATGCCCTTCCTGAGGTAACCCTCCCCATTTATCTGGTGCTTGGGACCGGCACAAATAAATACACTGGCTTGTGTATCCCTTGTGGCTGGGTAAACCCCACCCTCTGTGGCAGTCTCAAAAACTGGCCTAGAAGTTCAAAACTCCATGGTAAGTACAGATGCAGGTGCAGAAGCCCTGCTCTCCAAGGCTGGTACAGTAGTCATGGTCCGAGAAGCCCCTCCCTCTAAAGCTGGCGCAGAAGCTGGGGCAATAACCCCACCCTCCATCGCGGTCTCAAGAACTGCCGCATGAGTGAACTAATTTTTTTTTTTTACACTAGTCTCACTGATTCATAGTGAGTTTTGAAGCATCAAGATAAAAGCTGAGATTACAGGAACTTTTCAGTTTCCGATTTCAGCAAACAATGCTTCCTGAATTGAGGCCTCATCAGGCCGAGCTTAAACCTCATTTAGAATCAGTATTTACAGAAGTTTAATCTAAACTTAATCCTGATTTTTTACGACTCAGGATTATGAAAACAGTACACAGTTCTCTTCTAGAAATACTGTGACCCAAAGCAGGCCTGGAATATCAGGAAGTAAACTTTTACCTCTTACCAACTTTCAAACTTTTAATCCCAGAACAGTAAGACACTGTTCTATCAGTGTAAATGTCCTACAGGAGCTTCAGGACCTTCAGCTGATTTTAGCAGCTCCTGACGATTATCAGACATTTTAAACTTAGCAGTAAAGAGAAGTCTGATCCTAAAGATAGACTGAAAGTTAGTCTGGTTTACTCTGAATTTGTAACTTTTTTCTCTATTTTATAACATTTACCTTAAAACAAGTTTGAGCATCTCCACTAGAAAATCCTCCATCAAGTGTGTCCGGCCTGGCCTGCAGCTCTGAACTTCATCAATTTGTGATGAAGGACACAAGTGTCTCTGAGGCAGCAGCCATATATAGAAGCTATGGGTCCTGGAGACACAGCCGGCTGAACTGGACCTGCTGAAGTTTTGTAATCTGTTTATCAGCCTTTTAACAGACTCTCTACAGAAACTTTATTGAACAGTGAATATTGACAGAATACTGAATGGCACCAGTGATTTTATAGAAATCTTTATGTTTATTTTAGCAATATTAAGATTTAAGACTATAATGGTTTAAAATAAGGAATAAAACATCAAATCCGACCTTCTAGGTTACTGAATGTTAATGTTACTGAATTATTAATTACCAGCTCTACTGTGTAATGCTTGAAATTTACAGTTCAGAGTAACGGCAGGTTGGAATAGGCAGAGAAGAGTGGAAGGAGTGATCTGTGACAGAGAGGAACCAGAAAGAGTGAAAGAGGAGGTTAACAGTATGGTAGTGAGACCTGCTTTGCTATGTTGGTTGGTGGTAAGTGACACTGATGAAAAGACAGAAGGCAGAGCAGGAGGTGTCACAGTTAAAGATGCTGAGGTTTTAGTTGGGTGTGACGAGGATGGACAGGATTAAAAATTAGTATGTTAGAGGGACAGCTCTGGTTGGACATTTTGGAGACAAAGTTGGTTTGGACATGTCCAGAGGAGAAATGTGGATTTTATCGAAAGAAGAATGTTGAAGATGGAGCTGCCAGGAAAGAGAAGAAAAGCAAAGAGGAGGTTTTTGGACGTGGTTAGAGGGGACATGCAGGTGGCTGGAGGGAAAGAGAAAGCAATTGAATGATCCGATGTGGAGACCCCTATCAGTAGCATCCAAAAGAGGAAAAAGAAGACTGTGTAATTATACAATCCCCATGCAAAAGTTTTTAACCACTCCTCATTTATATTATATTTTCATCCCAAAGATCCAGTACTTCAGGTCTATGTCTGAACCTTCAAGCAGAACAAAACGTCTAACCTTAGACATGAAGCAGTGAAGGAACAGATGCAGTTGGTTCCAGAAGATCATGTGATCCATTTACTGCTGATGCTGAACACTGAGTGGGTGGAACCCCTGAATCTAGAACCTTGCATCTTTAGGTGCTTCAGAGTGAGAGTGAACTTTATTTGAATCCCAGTTAAATACAATAATGAGACGAGAAGGTATGACTTCAAGACTTTACATGAGTGTAAATTAATCATCAATAAAGCAAATTTGAAAGTTTTATGTGATTTTACTGAAGTGTTCGTACAGATGTTTATACAGATTTTTTAATATGGGCAGTGCAACTCTGAAGGGGACGATCATCTCTTTGGTTTTGTTTCTCTTCTGATACAACGGTTATCACTGCACCAGACATCCAGCTGCCTAGCAATTTTATGATAATGATTTAATGATACTGTTTGAACTTTTTAGCAGTTCCGTCATGAATCAGAGGTGTGAGCAGTTTTTTGTAAACAGTATTTTATTATATACTACAGTAGTTTATAAATAGTATATCATTGTCTGCCGCTTTGTCCCAAACGGGGTCGCGAGGGAGTGCTGGAGTCAAATCCAGCTCACACAGGGCGAAGGACAGGGAGACACATCCCTGGACAAGTCGCCAGCCCATCGCAGGGAGGAGTGAGACGGGGACCTCACCTTGCTCAAGGGTACCTCAGGGCAACCTATTGCGAAAGGGTTTGAACCCCCGATCCTCCAATCATGCAGCCAATGCCCAAACCACTAGGACACCGCTGCCACACTCACTCTGTGTGTTTCTCCTCTAATGTGTCTTCTTGTGTGCAGATGGCTGTGAGTTCACACTGGATCCAAACTCAGCACACACACTCCTCTCTCTCTCTGAGGAGAACAGGAAGGTGGAGCGTGTGAAGAAGAGACAGTCGTATCCTGATCATCCAGACAGATTTGATCCCTGGCAGCAGGTTGTGTATAGAGAGAGTGTGAGTGGACGCTGTAACTGGGAACTCCAGTGGAGCGGTGATGTTGGAGTATCAGTGACTCAAAAATCAATCAGGAGGAAAGCAGGAGATTATTTGTTTGGATGGAATGAAAAGACCTGGAAAATGACCTGCTCTAATAACAGTTTCTCTGTTCTTCACAATAATAACAGAACTGCTGTCCCTCCTCCTCCCTCCAGATCTAACAGAGTAGGAGTGTATGTGGACTGTCCCGCCGGAACTCTGTCCTTCTACAGTGTCTCCTCTGATACACACACACTCACACACTTACACACACTCAACACCACTTTCACTGAACCGCTCTGTGCTGGGATTGGGGTTTATAAAATTCACTCCACAGTGCATCTGTGTGAGTTGTGTGTGTGTGTGTGTGTGTGTTTGTATGTGTGTGTAATGAAAGGTATTTTTATGTTTAAATTCTTTTTTAATTAAACCCGAGTTTCTGACATGAACAAGGAGGCTGAAGTATCTGGTGTTAAACTGAACACTTCGTTACTTTATATGGAGAAAAAGATCAAATGATGTTGTTTCAGAAAAATGGGGTATGAAATGAAGTTTAGACAGTAAATAATATACATTTTAATATTTATTTATTATTATTAGTAGTAGTAGTATTAATGGTCCATGTTCTTATTTCATAAATGTGCTAAAATACACAAATATTGCTGCCACTTCATTTTAATGTTTTGATATAAAATCAGCACATTTTTAGCACAGTGTGATTGTTTGTTTGTGTTTTTGCACCTTTGGCTTGTGTGTTTGTTTGATAATGCTCATGAATATATCCTCCTGAGATGTAAGATGTTTGTACACACACACACACACACACACACACACTACAGATATGTGAAATCTCAGCACTCCTACATTACAGTGGAAGGTTATTTGTGTGTGAAAGTGTTCTTGGTGTGTGTTTGGTGTGAAGGTGGAGGTTGTGGGTGAAGTTCATCTTCAGGAACATGTTTCTACATTATTGTCTCAGCGCTGCTGTGTAGTCGCTTCATGTGAGTCGCCTGCAGCCTTGAATTTACACCTTTATTGTGAATAAAAGAAAGTTCAAACTGTCCCCTGTCCAATAAAATCTCAGACTCTGTTGATCAACAGTGTAATTGTTTGTTCCTCAACATGTCTTATTGCATTTCTGCAGAGAAAACTGTGCGTCTTGAATTTAGTGAGTCCTGATGAGTTAGACTTCATTAGACTCTTCACCTGTGTGTGTGTAATATTCTCCCTCTATGATAGTAGCGTCAGTGTTATTGTGTAGAAATGATTATAGACATGTGGAGCAGACACTGCTCTACATCACAGTTGGAAAATGAAACATGTCTGTGTGGAAGAGCATCTCTGTGGACATTTAATGGAGTTTATTGTGTTTATTTCTGGAGAACAGAGTCTCTGTCCTTAGACATAAATATACATTTAATGTAGTTTCTGTTTTTCTGAAAAATCATCTTTTAAATTTTATTTATTATAAAGTTCTTGCTTGTGTTGTACTTGCAGGGTCACATTTTCAACATTAAAGGACACTGTATAGGTTTTATTTTTTCTTTTATTTCTATTTCTCTGCTTTTCATATGTTGGTTCATTTTGTTTTGGTTTGATTAAATAGAAGTTAAAGATTTCAGTTTTGAAGATGGTAAAAAGATCTGGATCTGGTCCAGTCCTGTCTGTCTCTACGACTGTGTTCCTACAAGAAGTGTAAGTTGTGTCCGTCTCTGAGTGACAGAGGCAGCAATACAGGTTCATAAAGCCTCCAGTTGATGGAAGGATCGCTGGAGTCGAGTGAAAGGAAAGAAACGATGAAGGGAAACTGACTGCTGTAAAACTCTAGAACAGTAACATGTTTAGGAAATGTATCCTTCGTTACTGCTGATGTGTGGCTGCATGGATATTTTACACTTTCCCTTCTTTACATCCATCCTTGTAATGTTCATCACACTGAGAGACTGGCTGTGAGCTTGACTCCTGCAGTAGCTCCATCGCTCGCTGTGCTGCTTCTGTTTTTACTCCAGGAGTTCATAAAGAGCTCATGACCTCACATTATTACACAACTACTGACCGCAAAGAGGTTTTCAGCCTTGTTACAAATGAACACCACTATTGGTGGATTTGTACTTCTAACCTGAACTTTCTACTGAAGGTTTATAGAAGGGAGCCGGCAAAGGGAAGAGTGTTTTGGTGGATATTCTTACTGTAATGAAACAGACTCAGACAGAGGAAGGCTGGAGAGAGGTGAGACAGACAAGAAAGACATTCAGAAAACTGCAAAAAGCTCTTATGTGAATGTAAATGTGCTTAGTTATGGGATGTGTAAACATAACGATATAGATGGATGACAGACACATTAAAAAACTACCAGACAGACTGTTACTTGGACAATCATTTAAAAATTTTGTATCATATTTCAGAAATATGGGTGTTTGTGGAGCAGCTTAAATGTAGTGTTTGAGTTTGATTTGCTGGATATTTTTAATTACATGATTATAATTAATAAAAGCTTATAACTCTTACAAATTGTTTTCTAGAAAATTAAATGTGAAAGTTCACTGAAGAGCTGAAGAATGTAGGAAACTTGTTTCAGTGTTGAGGTGAAGGTGTTTGCAATGATTGAGAGATTAAACATGATGTAGAAATTTAATGTAGCATGTAAACAAACTTTTACCAATACTTAAAATGAAAAACAGACAGGCTCTAATGGATTAAACCACAATTTATTCCAAAAAATTCAAAAGACGTTAATGAAAATAATATAGTAAATATAAAAAAAAATATAAAATATATATACTAAAGAAGCCCAACCATAGCTGTGGTGACCACAGTAAATAAAGACTAGAATTAAATAACCACCATAAAAACTAAATAATACAAAACAGATAAACACAACACACACATGCACACACAGTTTCTCCCACACTGTCAGGGTGATGTGGGTTTGATCGAACATAAATGCAGAACATGACTGGGCTTGTTACCAGTGCTGACACGAAACAACAAGGGGTCTTAGGCCAAGACGCCGCCACGTCCAGGGCTGCAGCTGGCAGCGAGGGGTATCCCAGTGCACCAATCCATGTACTCGATCGCCATCCCTCCCCCCGGGGAGTCATGGAAGCTGCAGACATATTGGGACAGTCGGAAGTGAACAGGCACTGCCCACACTAGATGGTCATGGGAACCAGCAACGAGGGCGTCCCTTTTTCCTGCAGGAAGTTGGAGACTAACTCAGCCAGTTCAGGCAACCTCTCATCGTACCGTACATTAGCATGAGCTGGTCGAGAATTCCCCAGAACCTCCTGCAGCTGACACTGTCCCTCTATACAAAGAAATAACCACCTCCTGGGACGCTGTTTCCACTTTCTGAAGGCGGTCATTTCTGTTAGGGTGACGTGGGGTCGACCTGACAAAAACATGGAACCAGTCTGCAAATTAACTTTATTAAAGATAACGATAACATGAACTCACAAACATTGAATTTAAAAGTGCTACAAGAAGTCACCTAGTGTGGAACTCAAGACAAGTACAGGAATATTATGAGCAGTAATTCACACACAGAGTGGCAAACATTAATCAAACACAAATTCATATGAAACAAAACAGATAAAACAGCAACACCTCCAAAATGACAGTCCGGTCCAACCAATTTTGATAATCTTGATAATCTTGATAATCTCCAAGATTATCCAAGATCTCCAAGACTCAAATATGTAAAAGGCATACTTTTCATTCCGTCACATGGATGACAGATCTAAGCAGGTCTTACCAAAATCACTCTGCCTCTCATATCTGAAGAGCGTTTAAGATTAAGTAAAACCTGTCTAAGAAAAAAGTGCAAAATTTAAACTGACATGAGTCCAAGTGTGTGAATATATTTAGACCTGATGTTGACCAACACAAAACACATGAAATGAACTGAGATTTTATTTATTCATCTCAGATGAACAAAACAGGGAACTTGTCTGCACTGATGTGAAGATGATCCTGAGATCTGGACAGAAGCTCTAGACTCCATCTGGTCCAAAGGCAGTGGGTTTGATGAGCGAAATGTCCTGCAAGTGAGTCCCTTAGTCTTGTCCTCACATGGTTCTTGTTAAAGTTCATAACAGAAAATGTCTTCTCACACTGTAATGGTGGCGGGGTACCGGATGGACGCCAGAGTGGAGCCAGGAGTTCGGAGCACTGTTTTATTGTCCACAGTTCACAAATACAGAGACACAAGGGCTGCAGTTCAAAGCAGAACCTGAGAACAGGAGAACTGCAGCCTAAACCAAGAAATCCAAAATCCAAAATCCAAAAACCCAAAACTAAACCAGAACCACCCTTTACATTTAGGCTTAGCCTAACCAATGAGCCGCGCTCTGTTCTGACTCATCGGGGCTTAAATAGTCAGCCCCTAAGCAGGCACAGGTGTGCTCAGTCAGAACAGAGCGCCTTCTAGCGTACCCAAACCACCTCACATGTGATAGAGAGTGCCCGCTAGCGTGCCCAAAACACTTCATACCTGACAGAGAGCGCCCTCTAGCGTGACCCAAAACACCCCAAGTGTGACACACACAAATATGAGCAGCCAAACAAGCTCTACATTTTCTTTCAGACTAAAATGAGGGGATGTCCGTTCACACTGTGCTCTGTGACTGAAGGCTGCACAGCAGGAGAACAATGAACACGAAGTGAGGAGCAGTTTCTTTCTAGAAATAAATAAATAAATGCAAAATGGCCATTTTCCGGAAATAATAAAATGAAGTGGTTCAGATTGTTTAGTGTGTTTATGTTGTTCCAGCTTCACAGAGACTGAACTTTATTAGTAACCCTGCTTTGATCGGGTGGATCTGAGAGACTGTTAAGAGGATCAGCACAAGCTGTCACACACACACACACACACACACACACACACACACACACACCAACACACATACCATACAAACAAAGAATGCTTTCAGAAATATAAACAATGATTGTTCATTTTTATCAATTTACAAAATGCAAAGTGAGTGAACAAAAGAAAAATCTAAATCAAATCAATATTTGGTGTTACTACCTTTTGCCTTCAAACCAGCATCAGTTCTTCTAGGTACACTTGTACAAAGTCAGGGATTCTGTAGGATTATAGTCGGTGTCTGATCAACCAATTTTACCAAACAGGTGCTGATGATCATCAATGTCACACGGAGGAGAAACACAGTCATGTTTGGAACAACCTACCAGCTGAGTTCCTTCAAAAACTGTGTGCAAGTGTACCTAGAAGAACTGATGCCGTTTTGAAGGCAAAGGGTGGTCACACCAAATATTGAATTGATTTAGATTCTCTTTTGTTCATTCACTGCATTTTGTTGATTGATGAAAATAAATGATGAACACTTCCATTTCTGAAAGCGTTCTGTTTACAGCATTTTTTCACACCTGCCTAAAACTTTAGCACAGTACTGTGCATAATTTATCTTTAAATGTTTTCTCCGTGTTTGTGTCACACCATCTTTTTAAGTTAATCTTTAATATGAACTGAAATATTTGGGAAACAATTTTTTCTTCTGAATGTCAGACTCCTGAACTGTAAATGAGACTCAATAACCTGCTACTTCTGCAGTTCTCCGGTTTATACACTCCTCACCATTATTACACACAGTCACCTTACCACTCTTTAGTTATTTATTTATTACCACTATTTAGTTATTTATTTATTTATCACTGCTATTTGTTTATTTGTTTACTACCGTTATTTTTTTTTACTCAACAATGTAAAAATGATGTTCATTAGACTGTTGCTCTATGAATGTTCTGTTGTTCTGTCATTGTTTAAACCTGTCTGTACTGTTAGTCTGCACTTCTCTTGTCTTGTGTTCTGTGTTGTATTTGATGTTGTCTTATGCGTAGAACCAGGTCCTGGAGTGTTGTTTCACTTCACTATGTACTGAGTATCCAGTTAAAATCACAATAAAAACCTACTTGACATGAAATAATTTTGCAGGAACGCGCCTTCTAGTGGAGAAAACTGAGAAATCAATATCGGCCAATGAAACAGAATTTCACACTGGATTGGTCGAGGCCCAGGTTAACAATGATCGCCACCAGTGCTGTTAGCCAACAGGGTGCTGGTGGAAATTGGGCTACTGTTGGCAAAAAGGAGAAGAAGAGGAGGAAAGCATGTCCGAAGGAGGAGAGAAGAAAGTGTAGGAGATTAGAAATGAGGGTAGGAACTTTGAATGTTGACAGCATGACTGGTAAAGGTAGAGAATTAGCTGATATGATGGAGAGAAGGAAGGTTGACATTTTGTGTGTGTGAGACTAGATGGAAGGGTAGTAAAGTCAGGTGTATTGGAGGGGGGTTTAAACTGTTCTACCATGGTGTGGATGGAAGGAGAAATGGGGTAGGTGTTTTCCTGAAGGAAGAGTATGTGAAGAGTGTTTTGGAGGTGAAGAGGGTGTCAGGGAGGGGGATGAGTTTGAAGCTGGAAGTTGAAGGTGTGATAATGAATGTTGTTAGTGCTTATGCTCCACAAGTTGGCTGTGAGATGGAAGAGAAAGAAGAATTCTGGAGTGAGTTAGATGAAGTGACAGAGAGTGTACCCAGGGGAGAGAGAGTGATGATTGGTGCAGATTTAAATGGACATGTTGGTGAAGGGAACAGAGGTGATGAGGATGTAATGGGAAGGTATGGTGTCAAGACGAGGAATGCTGAAGGACAGACTGAAAGAAGATTAAGGAATGATATGGAAGTGAGCGGAGTGTGTTGAGCAGATGGAAGGAGTACTTTAAGTAGCTGATGAATAAAGAAAATGCCAGAGTGAAGATTGGATGATGTGAGGGTGGTGAAACAGGAAGTTCAGCAAATAAGTAAGATCAAAGGATGGGCAATGATGAAGAGGATGGCGAATTGAAAGGCTGTTGGTCCAGATGAGATACCGGTGGAAGCAGATGAGTTTCTGAACAGAATGTTTAACACAATCTTGGAAAGTGAGAGGAGCCTGAGGAGTGGAGACGAAGTGTGCTGGTACAGATTTTCAAGAATAAAGGTGATGCACGGAGCTGTAGTAACTATAGAGAGATAAAGTTGTGGAAGCTAGGAGTAGTTGAAGCAGGTTATGAAAAGAACTGATGATTAGTGAACAGCAGTGTGGCTTCATGTCAAGAAAGAGCAGTGTTGTGAGGTCAGTAGTTTAAATGCTGGGTGGTTTGCAGTGTTGTGTGGTCAGTAGTGTTGTTTAGGCAGTAGTGTTGTGTGGTCTGTAGTGTTGTGTGGTCAGTAGTGTTGTTTAGTCAGTAGTGTTGTGTGGTCAGTAGTCAGCAGCAAAAATAATGTAAAAAGCTAATTATACATTTTTAAACTCTTACATAGAGTTACATACTTAAAGTTTATCTTCATATAAACAGGATCTATCTATCTATCTTTCTATCTATCTATCTATCTATCTATCTATCTATCTATCTATCTATCTATCTATCTATCTATCTATCTATCCTGTCTGTAAAATGCTCTGCTCTGTTCTTTTAAGCAAGGCTGTAAATGTTAGATCTGCTGGAACGGCTGTACTGCTCTTCAAGACTGAAAACTGAACACTACTGAACAATTGGTGAGCAGCTTGTGTATTTTCTGAAGGGAGAGGCTGCTCACCTAGTCAGGTCTTCAGCGTCCATCAGGTTTCTTGTTCTCCTGAACTACAGACAGTCCACCTTCTGAGTCCACTGTTCTACAGATCAAACCAACCATCATCAGACTCTTCTCACCTGTACTCCAGACCAGCTCCACCACCCTGGAGTACTATGAGCTACACTGAGTCACACACAATCGAACAGACCAATTAGAACATGCTCTGATTATAATATTAGACTTCTTTATAGTTGTGTCACAACTTTCTTTATTGATTATCCAGGGTCGACCAGAGAAGTCTTGGTCCCTTACTCACATCATTTATCATTCTACCACCTTTCCTGCAGGAGTGTCCACTCAGATCTTGTCTCTCAACAGCACCTCCTCTCTGACTCCATAGTTCACCTTCACAGGTGAAGAGTAGCAGCTGAAGGGGAAGAAGAGTGAGGCTGACATGCAGAATTTGGGGTGCATGGAGAAGTTATCTGAAAGATCTGAGCATCAGATGGAGTTACTCTGAGAGTTTTAATCCACAGTAAAGTTTTTTTATTTTATTTTATTCTATTTATTTTATTCTGTGTTCATGACTCTCATCATGAACACAGTAGATAAAAACAGAATGTATCCATTAGAGTGACTCCATTACATTTCCATACATTATTATATTACACTTCACAAACCAGTCTTCAGTTCATTGGTGTGAACTTATTGTGCATGTTCATTTCAGTAAAAGTAACGTTAGTCACCCTGAAGTGCAGTGTGTGCTACAGACTGCACTCCTGCAGCAGTGAGTGGGGACTTGAAGGAGTCTGTTGGAGGAAGTTGAAGAAGAGAAAAGTCCAGAACTGGAGTTTTATTCTTTGTGAAATTCTTTGGTCTGTAATTCTAAACCTGGTCTTTAGTGAATGCACACGTACACAGACAAATTTAAATACTTAATCAAGGCAGTGGTGGTCTAGTGCTTAGAGATCGGCTCCATGATTGGAAGGTTGTGGGTTTGAATCCCGCACCTGAGGTACCCTTGAGCAAAGTACTGTCCCCAGTGTTCAGTGTGTGACCATTTGTATTTTTAAGAGACTAGATCTTTAACACACCTCTGACTGGAATCTGCTCCAAATTGTTTTTTTTTTTGTTTGTTTTTTTTTTTTAAAGAAAGGAAGTTACAGACCATTATTCAGTCTTCACCTCCGTTGAGAAAAGATGGAGCCAAACTTTTCTACTTGAAGACTCTGAAAGAGCTTGACTGTGTTCAGAAACAGGTAATTGCACCATCTATCATACCAAAAATGAAACCTAACCATGACAACAATAGAGGTGAAGCTTCACTTTAGTCATGTGATCTGTTAGTGAGAATCACTACAAGTTCTGTCTTTTTCAGTTCTGACTGTAACATTGTCTGTTTAATTCATATTCTGATCCAGGCTGGTGGTTTAGTGCAGAAGCTGTGTGTTCATCTGAATAAAGGAAAAACAGCACATTCTGTAGTTGTAATAAGAGAGATTCTGTGGCTGCGGTAAATGCACTATGTATTTAATATAATCTTAAGTAGAATCTGAAGAAAATTTATATTTTAAATTCAAGCTTTGTAGTATAACACAAGCTTATTTACCTCTTTCTAAGCTGTCTCTACTGGATATGAAAATGATAGAAAGGTGTGCTATTATTATTAGAAGTAGCAACATCACTTTTTCATCACATAAAGAGTAAATATGAACTGTTTCTCGCTCTTTGTTCTGTGTACATTTTTGCCCATCCAGCAACCACTTTGTATTCAACACTTTAACTGAGAAGATTTTTCTCTCACCCTTCTGACAAATTTTTTTTTTTTCCCTGAGGTCCACTTACATTTGTCTGGTGTTACATGCAAAACTAGCTGTACAGACCATCTAACAGCCCCTGTATTGATTGTAACACAACCGACATTGTAACTGATATATTTAAATTATGCCTTGTAACTGATATATTTAAATATAAATATATCTTGTAACTGATATATTTAAATGGGCTCTATTCTGATTGGTCGGTCAGTCAGTCTTTTTCTGCTGCTTGTCCCAAATGGGGTCGTGGGGGAGTGCTGGAGTCCAACCCAGCTCACACAGGGCGAAGGACAGGGGACACACCCTGGACAGGTCGCCAGCCCATCGCAGGGAGGAGCGAGACAGGGATGGTACCTTGCTCAAGGGTACCTCAGGGCAACCTACTGGGAAGGGGTTCGAACCCCTGATCCTCCGGCCAACGCCCGAACCACTAGGCCACCGCTGCCCCCATATTCTGATTGGTGTTCCTGTAAAATTACTCCCTAAAGGCATGAGAGCATGAATATGCATAAACATTTTTTTAAATTAGCTTTTTCCGTTATTTCCATCCTCTTTGATACTGCAAGAATTGATAAACACATTTATTAATGGACAATAAAAGCCATGAATTTTGGGGAGAAGGCATGGCTGTGAGGACAGTGTGATGTTCTGGACAATGATTAGCTGGGATACTCTGGACACTGCATTCATGTGGATGTTGCTTTTATATGTACCACCTACTTAAACATTAAGCAGTGATAAGATCAATAAGATCACACAGATGTGCTCATAAAGTACAATATTACATTCTCACTGCGGCTGTGTGTGTGTTCTGTGCATCAACTCAAATTAAATCAGTCCAGGCTAGAACACTTTGAGGGTTCCGTCTGAGACAAGCTGCTTCTTTAGCAAATGTTGTTTTAAATCAGATTTTACTGTGAAAGCCCTCCAGAACCACAATACAGTTCATCTCCATGTGTGATGTGCCCAGTATAAGATCCCAAGTATTTAAACTCCTCCACCTCTGCCACCTCTTCTCCCTGCACCCTAACCACTCCACTGTCCTCCCTTTCATTCACAGTCATGTATTCTTTGTCTTTGTCTTACTGACTTTCACTACACATCACAATGCCATCTGCAGAGCTTCAAAGTTCATGGGAACTCCTGTCTTATCCTGTTCATCAAACTCTCCATCACCATTGTGTGATGACCATGAAGGAGAATCATGCTGAGTATGAAGTTGATGAGCATGCAGAGGCCTCATGCTCTATCAGGTGTGAAATCAGCTTTCTTAGAAGAGTAAAATGTTCTAGATGATGTATCAGTTTTAATAGCTGTGTCCTTTTCCATTTAATTAATTGAGATGTTAATTTAATTTGTTCTTTGAACAGAGCTTTTCATTCATTTGCATTCATTGTTTCTCGAACAAAGCTAAAACCAGATTCAACAGGTTTCTGGGGCGTATGTGAAGTGTATACAGTACTGTGCAAAAGTTTTAGGCAGGTGTGAAAAAATGCTGTGAACAAAGAACGCTTTCAGAAATGGAAGTGTTCATCATTTATTTTCATCAATCAACAAAATGCAGTGAATGAACAAAAGAGAATCTAAATCAAATCAATATTTGGCGTGACCACCCTTTGCCTTCAAAACAGCATCAGTTCTTCTAGGTACATTTGCACACAGTTTTTGAAGGAACTCGGCTGGTCGGTCGTTCCAAACATCTTGGAGAACTAACCACAGATCTTCTGTGGATGTAGCTTCCTCACATCCTTCTGTCTCTTCATGTAATCCAGACACACTGGATGATGTTGAGATCAGGGCTCTGTGGGGCCAGAAGAACTGATGCTGTTTTGAAGGCAAAAGGTAGTAACAATTGATTTAAAAAAAAATAAAATTTACTTTAGATTTTTCTTTTGTTCTTTTGTTCGCTCACTTTGCATTTTGTAAATTGATCAAAATAAACAATCATTATTTATATTTCAAAGCATTCTTTGTTTACAGCATTTTTTCCACACCTAAAACTTTTGCACAGTACTGTGTAGAGATACAATTTCTGCTCCAGGGGAAAGCTCTCTTGTCTGTCTTCTGCATCTCATCTCTTTCTGTAAGCCAACTCCAATAAAGAATTTCTTGAAGGACGAAGTCCGTACTTACTAAAATTTCCACCACAATTGCAAACAAGAATAAGCTAATCACTGAACCCTGATGTAATCCTTTCTTAACTTTAAATAAATCAGTAACTCCTACTGCAGATCTTACCACTGACACACTTCCCTCATACATATCCTGAACTACTCTCTTATGCCTCTCTGCCACTACTGACGTCCACATACAAAACCACAACTCCTCTCTAGGCACCCTGTCATATGCTTTCCACAAAGTAAAAATGAAACTCCTTCTGACCTTCTCTGTACTTCTCCAACACCCTCAGAGCAAACTTTGCATCTGTGGGCACTTTCTTGTCATGAAACCATTGTGAATAAGGATCAGAAGCTTGTGAGCTCGGGCAGCGGTGGCCTAGTGGTTAGGGAGTTGGCCCTGGATCGGATGGTTGTGAGTTCAAATCCCAGACCAGTAGGTTGCCCTGTGCAAGGTAACATCCACATCACTGCTCCCCAGGCACTTTAAACAGCTGTCTCCTGCTTCTTCATACGTGTATGGGTGAAATTCAGATTAAGTGTTTTCTGTGCTTTGCTATGTTTCACAATGACTTTCACTTCCCTTTCATTCTGTTACTCATCAGTTCTATCCCTCTATAGTTACTACAACTCTGTGCATCACCCTTATTCTTGAAAACCATTTCATTTCTCCTTCACTCGTCAGGCATCCTCTAACTTTCCAAAATTGTGTTTAATAACCTGGGAAGAAACTCCACTGCTTCTTCATCACTGCCCTTATTTCGAACCCTGCTAATTTGCTCCACTTTCTGCTTCACTATCCCCATGTCATCCAACCCTCTTTCACTCATTCTCTTCATTCATCAGTCCCTCAGAGCATTCCTTTCATCTTCTCAACATGCTCTGTTTACTTTAAGTATGTTTTCATTCTCCCACATCTTTCCCAGCTCTAGCTCTCTATCTAGCTAACCAGTAAAGGACATCTTTAGAATCCAACCTCTCTTACACTTCACCACAAACCTTGTCTTTAGCCTTCACCACTTCCTCATTTGCATTTGTACTCCTGTCTACATTCTTCATTTCTCTTAAGACTGTCCTGCTTCTTCTTTGCCAGCCTCTTCTGTATACTCTCCTGAACCTCTGCTTTCCTGCTTTTCTTATCCTCCCTTTTAGATTAGATTGGATTATATTAGATTTAGCTTTGTTGTAACTGAGCAGAGCACAAGCACAGAGCCAATAGAATACAATTAATATGTTGTATGTTAAAGTATATACAGTGATAAAGAAAATGAAACAGTATATACAGATTATAAAAATATATAAAGTGAAATAAATATGCCATGTAAAGAAAGGATGTAGCCAGAGTTAATGCTGCACTCCACACACACTCCACTACAACACCACTGATGTAGGTAGAAGTGTTTGAGTGGATCCTAGCGCACCTGAAGTCCACAATCTGCTTTGCTTTCTATGGTTTTAGAACCAAGTCATTTTCTGCACACCACACAGCCCAGTAATTAATGTTATTCCTGTGGACTCGTCATCACCTCTGATCAGGACCACCATCATCAAGAGAGAACTCAGCACACAGCCTTGTGGTACACCAGTGTCCAGGGTGCGAATGGATGAGTGGGTGTTGATCAAATTAACATTAATAACCAGAGATAGATTGAAAATGTCTGTAAAGACCCCAAACCAACCGCTCTGCTAAATCTGTCTTCAGAAGATGTAAACAGGCACAATTTTAATTATAAAACGCACAAAAGGAAACAACCTTTAAATACTGGTAGCAGATAAGGTGAAATGAAGCCATTGATAAAAGAGTGACAGTTGTTAGTCTTTTGTTTATTGTTGACAAAATGATAAAAGTGGAGATACAAAAGGTGTCAATCTTGGCAATGAGAGGAAATATCTCTCTCACACACAAATAATACAATATCACACCAAATATCAACCTTCTTCTCTCCATCATGTCAGTTAATTCTATACCTTTACCAGGCATGCTGCCTTCAAAACATGCCTTATAGAGTGAGAAGAGATTGTGTTTCTTCATGGACCACAGGGCCACAACACAACACAACACAAAACAAAATATGTAAAACATGAAACTGAAATAATGAAAGACAAAATGCAGTGATGTATCACAAAGTTAAAGGAATAGTAGACATGAAGTCAAAACACAAGGATAAATATTAATAAATAATACATAATTGTAGTGCTTGAATTTGATTAGATTAGATTAGATTATTGTTTTTGCAGCACTGATACCACAGCACAGCACAGAAAGAGGAACCTGGAGCAGAAAAAGAGAAGAAGTTTTTCACTTTTGCCATAAATGAAGTGATATTGTCCAGCATATAGCAGGAAACCAGTCTAATATAGAGAAATGCAGTGTAGAGGATTTTTTGTTACATTTAGTGAATGATATATGAGATGTGATATTACAAAGAAAGGCCATATTATTGTACAAGTTACAGGAAGTAAGGAATGTATAAAGTGATGAAGTGAAAATGAGCATTCCTGTAACCACTTACAGCCACTAATTAATATTATAAGACAAAATATTTCAGACAATATATTCTGACTACAAAAATATCATTTTATTTTTTCCATACAACTGCAGCAGAATTTGGATCTGAGTGTGTTGTTTACTGATGGATTGGGGCTCTGCTATTTTAAATACACATGCAGCCTCCCTAGTTGATGTCACAGGCTATTCTTCTAGAAGTTTCAGAGATGGCCAATCACTGAAGGTCTTTTGGTATTCTGTGATGTAATTTGCTGTATGATAAGATATAACAGCTGAATTAATCTAAACATAATTTAAAATTTTAATGAGCCAGATTGAAAAGCTCAGTTGCATGTTACCTCCATTATATTCAAGTTGAGAAATACATGGCAAAAATTATGATTGATATTTCTTCACCCAACAATAGTTTCCTCCACTGAACTTGACTGAATTGTTCTTTTTCATTGATGGATTTGATGGATTTTACTTGATTTGATTAATTTAGTCATAATATGTACTCGTATATCTGTATCCTCTATTTCTATGTCCTCTCTTCTCTCTGTCACATAGCTAACCCCATGTACCACATAGTTGACTCCATGGCCCTTTTCCTGTAGTTTAACCATTCCCTTCATCAACAGCCACTCCTGAGGCCCATGCCCTTCCATCCCTGAACTCCTATACCAGCCCAATGTCCTTTTACCCCTGTCACCCTAAATCCCTTCGCTACTACCATTCCCCCACATCCCTGTCACCTTTAACCTACATATTATAAATAAATAAAGGATTATTACCAACTGCATCTCTATTTTTCTCTGTTCTTTTCTGAGTAACACTTTCTTAGCACGTCAAAAACACCCAAACAAGGTCATAGTCTTAGATTAGGTGTCTCCATCGGAGGCCTTGGAGCTCCCGGGGACAGATAAAAAGGCACACACTGAACCGTTCAAGTAGAGAGCTGATTCAACACAGAGAGGAACACTGACCGGACTCTTGAACAACCTGTAAGAACTTCGTTACTCTTCTGTTAATAAACCTGGCTAGCCTCAAAACCTCTTCGCCTCATCACTGACTCTTCAAAACTTGGTTCTCAATCAGAGAACCCAGCAGTTGGTGTCATGGCGGACAGGATGGACTTGAGGAATGGATGGAGAAGCAATTGGTAGACAACACAGTTGACCAAAAATCAGGAACAGAGGTGCTGACACTTTGACAGAGGTAAAACCACCTACTGCCTCAATCTGCTGCTGAGTTGAGGATATCTGCTGTGTTACAATAAAAAGAAAAAGTAAACTCCCTCCTTCTTAAGATCAATCTAGAAAAGAGTCTGTGGTGAAGATTTAAGCAATTTTGTAACAAGTAATGGGAAATTTCCAATAACACCAAAAATTGCACAGAAATTGCGAAAAAAAAAACTGAAAACACAGAAAGTGGAGAAAAAAAAGCAAGTACTTGGATAAAACTGACTTTAAAAAAATTGTTGTAATGTGGGAAAAATGTGTAATGTGGGGGCAAAGCATCTCCTTCTCTCCATCTCAACGCTGGAGATGACCCGAAGCTCGGAGACTGTCTTCCTGCTCCTCCCTATGAGTTACGATCTGTGAAGCCGGCTTATCTAAGCACAGAAAAAACAACCCTGATCCCCCTCCTTTCACTTTGGGAGAAGCTCAGCCCCTATCAGCAAATAAACTGTATCCTGATCTCAGTGCAATGGAGAAGGAACAGTGGGGTTTGTTGGAGGAAGGGAAAGTCACATGGAGAAAGAAAAAAGGGAAAATGTGCTCCACAACTAGCGCATCTTCCAACAATGTACCACGAAGACACATTTCATGTGAAAAAACCCTCTGTGAGGAAAAAAAACATGCAGAAAACCACAGAGTGAATGAAACTAAGAGTGAAAGGCGAGAGTGACACTGATCATGCCCCTGCCCGTCTTGCTCCCATCAGTGGAAGAAGAGAAATGGAATCAACAATCATTTAGTACATTGATGATGCCCTGATTGCTTCAGAGAATGAAGATCAACATGAGTAAGATGTTTTGCATACAACTTCATTGAGACGATGTTTGGAGATTTGGAGATTCACAGAGAACAGAGGCCCCAGCATGAATAGTCCCATATCTC
>CM029386.1:2416627-2434518 GCA_017165825.1 Hepsetus odoe
CAACTATAATTCGGAGCTTCCACCCATCCAGGCCCCCAATTAAAAGTTTTTTTCCCCGGATGTGTCCCTATTTTATGCGTGCAGCTGCCTAATTAACTCTTTCCTGCCAGAAGTTCCCTGAGGGGTCATGAGATGATGCAAACAAGTAAGAATGGAACTAAGTGCAGGGTCAGCTACTTGCTACCCTCTGGGGTCAGATTTAGGTCAACAAACTCTGTGACCTCAGGAATGTGGGGCACTGTGAGACAGGGACAAAAGTAAAGGGATTTCCACTAAATATCCCCCCTCTCAGACTTACAAGTCGGAAACATCAATAAATGCGGGTAAATACGGAATACAGGACTAATAATGCTGTGAACCATGTCAATGATAAAATACTACACAACATAGTTACACACGAAACATCAATGACAGTCATAATGAGAGCATATCAAGCATATAGCTTAATTGGTCTTTTCATGTGATCAGGTTACTAAGAAGAGAGACCCATTCCCCAAGAATGGGCGAAAACCTCTATGCCAAGTCAACTTTTAGAGGAAAAATTCCCATTCTACCCAGATGTTGCGATAGCACTATCAGCGCTTGGATTCAGCGGTTCCCAATTTAGCCTGATCCCGCTCTCGAGATTACAAAAAAATTAATCAATAGAATAGTACCTTATATAAGGGTACATATTAACGTATACCATGTGCTGATTCAGAATATGACTGTCCTCAAAACAATAATAAGGACACGCAATAATAGTCAGAGTATATATAACAGATTATTCTGCAGTTGCTACATTAAAAGGTTATATAGTCGATACATGATCAATAAAACTGAGTAAATACAAGTTACAGAAACAGTGAAATAGCCAACTAAGACTCTCAAATGGTTATAAGCAACTACATCATCTGCGCCCGTTTTGCACTTTACGTGCAGTAGCACGGTACCGTTGGTGTGTACCAGGAGAGGTCACTAGTACTTCTCTGGCCACACTGGACAAAGCACTGCCCTTAGTTATTACGATCGGATTGGGTCTCTGAATTTGGTCTTTTCGTTCGGTGTCTGTTTCCGTGGTCTGGGGTGTAAAGTCCAGATTGCCCACCCATTTGTAATCTTATAAAGCATAAAGGCATGTGAAAGCGATTATGGACCCACATACACATAGGCATCATCACTTCTCTCAGAGAGAGTAAGTGATTGCAAAGTTGAAGCGAATGACACATCCTGACTTTTTGTCATATACATTTGGGTAGCTACTGCATTAGTGACCATTCTGGTCACCACAAATCTTATGATAGGAATCACACAACAAGTTATTATTGCCAATATTACTAAGCAAACGGCTAACACTACTCCTATTTTGGTGAGCATTGCTCCCCATGACCCAAACCATTTAGCAAACCATTCTCCAATGTGAGCATCCTTTCCTGCGTTCATCTTTACTTCCGACTTTAAATTTTGTATTTTTATCATTGCTTCTGAGAATGACCCTCCTGGTGCCGTATTATTTGGTATATAAGTGCAGCAGTGTTCTCCAAACATTACACATACACCGCCTTTTTCTGCTAATAGCCAATCCAATGCCTGCCTATTTTGCCACGTCATTTTACTTGTTGCACTCAGCTGTTCACCCAAAGCCTGCAGTGCATCATTTGTGTAGTTAATAAATCTCTGCTGATTATAGTATATGTAGTTAATCCACTCTACATTTTTGTTTATTGTGATCCAAATGAAAATAGATTCAAATCCAACTAATACTTCACTTCTAGCTTTATACTGTTCTGGAATACCCCTTGGTTGCCCAATAGCATCTAAAGTAACCTCAGAATCTGATTCGTAGGACCTCTTTTGTCTTATGGGCATTACAGTTTTTCGTTCTACTGGGCTTCCGTCTAGCCCAACGTCTGACACCTTTTGAATCGCTCTCACTCTTGCACAGATCCCTGTCCAAACCAAAGGTAACACAGGTCTGAGCTGAGTGCCTCCACAGATCCAATAGAAATCTGCTACTACTTCTACCTAATTGATGATGGTGCTCATAGAAGGCAGAACCCAAGTTTGTGCTTCACAACTCTGTTGTGGCGTCAGCATCGTTCTGTTATCTGAGGTGGTGCCCGCTGCCTTATAAACTGGTCTTGATGGAGTATGCCCATCCCATGTGGTGTCATAATGGAAAGTTACCCCACATTTACCTTGGAAGTACCCTAATCTTAATCCTCCATCAGTCCTATTATAACACTCACAAGTCTCAGTCCAATTAATAATGTAATTACTGGGGATTTCTGTGTCCACTAACTTCAAGCTCGCATCGAGGCCCTTGCAGTGGCTAGCCCTCGGACTCCTATTAATTTGCCGATATTCAGAATTACTAAGATGACTTAAACATACTGCTGGGCAGAATGGTCTCTCACTCTTGGTCAGATTACAGAAATGCCTATTGAAAATTGCGCAGTGCTCATATGAATATGGGTTGGGAACTATGACTACTTGGGCTAACGGGGAACGTCCACACAAAACACACTCAGTTTTATTCAACTCTCCCACAGTGTACCGTGCCCATTGGTACCAAGTATTAGACAAAGCTTCTTGTAACTCCATGTCCTCAGTGCTCTGTGGGGCTATGACCTCCAATGTTCTTTTAGCTCTTTTCCCTCTAGATCTTTTTAAATTACTTTTTAGTCTGTTTGGACTTACAGTAAGTAATTTAGCTGCCTGCTCTATAGTCATTACTCTGTCTGAAGCTAATGAAATGCAATGATCAATAAAACACTTGATTCTGATTTCAATTTGTCCTGTTAGATCACATTCATTAGTAAGTGGCCACACCTCAAAACCACCTTTCCTATTCCGGTAGGGTATAATACCTGGTTCACTACTCATATTACGGATGTATGAAATTACAAAACAGTGCCCTAGCGGGGCAAGTCCACTTCCTACAGCCAACGTGACTGCTGCCAGGGCACAGGCGCCAATGCGTTCTTCCAGTCCCTGTGGTTGTTCAATGGTCATGGCATCAATGGCAGGTTTGCTGCAACCAGTTATTTTGTGATCAATGCCATGGTTAGACTGAACTGAAGAGAGTGGATGGGTCGATGATGGAGAGTGATGACGGTAAAGGTTGCTCCAAGACTGATTCCCCAGGAAGCACATCATTCCGAAACTCAGTCCCATTAGGACCACTAGGGTCAGCCGCCCGCTGATCATCATTTTCTGGTTCCACCCCATCCCCTGTGAAGCGTCGGGCAGAATTCGCTGACCGGCTACTGCTGTTGGTTGGAGAGGGAATGGCTGAACTACTGGACTCATCTGGTTCTGTGATGAGCTGGAGTTGTCTGGCATCGACGGAGCTCTCTGCTCTTGTCCTCTCCTCCTGACTTTCTGTCTCCTCCCGTTCCTCCATCTCCTCTGAGCTGGTTGAGTCCTCTGGGTCTGCGGCATGTGTTGCTGCGGTCTGCAAGTCGCTAAGTGCGCTGTCCTCGCATGATTCTCCGACGCGGCTGTCCTGGCTCTTGGCTGACACACCAGGACCGGAATGGGTACTACTCTTCTGCCCTGATTCAGGGCTCTCCTGATTGCTTCCACAGCGTTCTTCTCCTCCGGTTGACAGCTCATCATCATCACTAGTGTCGTCTGGCTCTGTTCTTGGTAACAAATTCCTGGGAACTCGAGTACAGTGGTTAAGGTGATACCAAGTAGTATTATTCTCCACTCTTATTGCTGTGGGTGTCACGCTTACCACCTTGTGAGGACCAGTTCGCCTTGGTTCATTCCACTTCCTCCTGAAAACTCTTACATATACCTGGTCCCCTGGCCTTAATGTGTTTGTGGACTCCTCCTCCGATTCCGGAGCACGCCTCAGCTCCTGTTGATAAATAGCTTTATGTATAGCAGTTAATTGTCTCATATAGGCTCTCAGCTCTGCTTCCAATTGTTCCAAGGGAGGTCCCTGATAGGGCTCCCTCAGATGGGGTACAGGCATATGTCTACCAGTAAAAGTGAAAGTGAAAGTGAAAGTGACAACCCTTGTCATTGCGAGGTCACGGCACAGCACACATGAACCACAACGAAATTGGACCTCTGCATTTTACCCATGCACACTCAAACCCGTGCAGCAGTGGGCAGCTATTGAAAGCGCCCGGGGGCGCATCTGTAAAAGTAAGCATCTGATGTGGAGTCAGATGAGTGGTTCTATTAGCTTGCATTCGGTAATGCATCAGGGCTAAAGGGAGAGCATCCATCCAATGGAATCCTGTTTCTGCACAAATTTTATTTACCTTTGTTTTTAGAGTTCCATTAACTCTTTCTACCATCCCCTGAGACTGGGGGTGGTAAACACATCCCAGTCGTTGTTTGATTCTCAATTGTTGCAATACCTTTTTAACAGTCTGTTGGATAAAAGCTGATCCATTATCTGAACTTATTTGTGAAGGAATTCCAAATCTTGGGATTACCTCTCTCGTCAAAAACTTAATAACAGTTCCAGCACCTTGATCCTTGGAGGGGGCTGCTTCCACCCACCTACTAAATCTGTCAATGACCACAAGCATGTACCTGTATCCTCTCACCCTTTTAATCATGTCCACATAATCAGATGTTGAAATGGTCCTGTAGGTACCGGTATGTGCCCAGCTGGGGTAGTGATTCCCTTTCGCACATTATTTTGAGCACAAACATCGCATCGGCTCAGCAATTCATCAATCGTTGCCTGTAAATATGGAGACCAAAACCCTTGTTTCTTTATTTTTCTTACCACTTCTCCTCTTGCGCAATGATCCAACCCATGTGCATTAGTGATTAGTATTGTTAGTAATATGTTAGGTGCAATCAACAACCCTTCATGATTTCTCCATAACACTTTTTCATCTTGTTTAGCTCCTCTGTTACTCCACATAGTTCTTTCCCACAATGTTGCTTGTTTCTGTATCTCCACCAAGTCATCCAGTGTGGTTATAGGTTCGATAGCTACCATTGGTGCCATCACCAGATCCTCACACTTAGAGGCCTTTCTAGCTGTCTCATCAGCCAAGTTATTCCCCTTTATCACATAGTCATTTCCTTTTTTGTGTGCCTGACATTTAACTATTGCCAGTCTTTTTGGCAGCATCATAGCACTCATCAACTCCAGTATTTGCTGCAAATGTTGTATTGGGCTACCATCAGTCTTCTTAAAACCTCGCTGTTTCCATACTGCCCCAAATAAATGTGTAACTCCATGAGCATACGCTGAGTCAGTAAACACATTAACACTCTTTCCCTTTGCCAATCTGCACGCCTCGGTTACTGCCTTCAACTCTGCTAGTTGGGCAGAACATGGCTGAGGACAATTTTCGGCCTTTTCTACCTCAAAAACATCTCTGTTCCCTTTCCTCACCACTGCATATCTCGCATGGTTCCCAAAGTGATCCCTAAAACAGGATCCATCAACAAAATAAGTCACTTCTGCTTCCGGAATTGGTGTAGACTCCAAATCAGGTCTTAACTTAGAGAACGCCAATGAACTAGCTATGCAATCATGTGGTTTTCCTTCAAACTGGAAAGGTAATAATTCTGCTGGATTAACTGTATTACATCTCCTAAGAGTCACATCTGGAAATGTAAGCAAGAATGAATACTGCAAACTCCTTGCTTGTGTTAAAACAAACCTGCTATTCTCGATCAGCTCTATGATTTTATGATGGGAATAGATGACCACTGGAAACCCCATTGTCAGAACTGAAGCTTTCTCGTAAGCATAATGTACTGCTGCTAAACCCTGATAGCATGGTGGCCATCCCTGAGCCACTCCATCTAGTTTAGTGCTATAATAAGCTATTGGCTGTTTCTTTCGTCCACTACATGTCTCCTGCATCAACACTGCTGAAGCAAATCCATCACAGCGATTAGCAACAAACAAACAAAAAGGTTTATCAAAATCTGGTGTAGCTAACACTGGTGCCGTTTGCATTTCCTGCTTCAGAGTTTCAAACGCCACATAAGCATCAGCTCCATTTCAATGGAGCATTCAATGTCTTTGATCCTGCTTCTGCTATCAGTCCCCTCAAGGGTGCAGTCTTTATTGCATAATCTTCAATCCATTCTGCACTAAACCCTGTCATCCCAAGGAATGACATCATCTTTCCCACTGTCAGTGGTTGTGGTGCTTTACTGATTCCCTCCAGCTGTGAAGGGGCTATTGCTTTTGTTCCATGTGCCACCAGCCGCCCCAGGTACTCTACCTGTGGTTGGCAATATTGTAATTTTGCTTGTAACACCTTATGTCCCCCCTCAGCTAATTTTCTGAGAACTTTAACAGAGTCTTCATGACATTGTTCTACTGTTGGGGAACACAAGATTAAATCATCAACATACTGTAGCATTGTGCTGTTTAGATCCAGTTCCTCTAAATCCTGTCTCAGAACTTGATTAAATATATGAGGGGAATGTTTGAATCCCTGTGGTAACCTGTACTGCTTCCCCCTGTACGTAAATGCAAATAGATACCATGATTCTTCCGCTATTGGAATACTAAAAAATGCAGAACACAAATCTATTACCGTAAAGTACTTGGCATCCGGTGGAATGTTCATAAGTAATGTGTGTGGATTGGACACTTCCGCCTGCCAGTCTTCCACCGCTGCATTTACTGCTCTTAGATCGTGCACCAATCGCCACTTAGTTTTATCTGCCTTTTGTACTGGGAGTATAGGGGTGTTACATGGGCTTCTCATCTCTATTAGTACTCCTGCTTCTACCAGCCCTAGTATAGTTCTCTCTATTCCCTGCTCAGCTGCTGGTTTTAATGGATACTGAGCTCTCCTAGGTAGTTGTGCTCTAGGTTTTAATCTGATCTGAACTGGTGAGGCTGATTTTACCTGTCCCACATCTGCCTCATGTCGTGACCACAGTTCTTCAGGGACTTGTTTAATCATTTGTTTCTTCAGGGAATCTTCTTCTTCCTTCAATTGTGCACTCATTTGCTTCCAGACATCATCATTTTCAGATCTAGGGATTGCTACTGCCTGTGGTGTTGCTGTCACTTCCAATTCACACAACACTTTAATCATTGAATTATCTTCAGCACACAGTATCAATGGATTTAGTGTCTTCTCCCACTTCAGTTCTTCTGCTCTTTTAACCATTGTTCCCAACTCCTTTGACTCCTCAAATCCTTCATTTATTAGCAGTGTCACATGTGGTCTTGCTCCTTCAACATCATACCACTCATTGATGAACTCATTATCCTCCACTTGAAGCGCTGCTCCTTCTGTCCCTACCACCACACTTCTAATTTTAAGGTTAACTTTTGTTCCTGCAGTCTTTCTAAGCCATTCTTCCTCCAGCATCTCATTCTGGCCTTTATCATAAATCATAGTACAGTGATATTCTAATCTGGGGTCCCTTGCTTTTGGTATCTGCGCTGAAATAAACTTTCCCCATAGACTCATTATTTCCTGTACTGGCTCTTCTATTTCTCCTAACCAATACACATTAGCTTCCTTTCCTAATGTCACATTCATCTGAGCACTGACTGCCATTTCATCCACATAAACTCCATCAGGCGTACACCAAATTTGGAAACCCAACTGGCACAAAGCGTTTCTCCCTAATAAATTTACTGGAGTTTGCTCTGAAACTAAGATTGGTAAATTGATTGTTTTTCCCTGCACCGTTACTTTAACTGGAGCTGTTACTGGTATTAGCTGCACTTGTCCCGAGAATCTTCACGAATTTTCCTGACCTGGGGAGGTTAATGGCATAATTTGAATTTAGGCATGTATAACAAGCTCCTGTATCGATCATCATGGGTATAGTTTTGCCATTTACCTGAACCTGCAGCGTTGGTTCCCCATCAGCTCCCTTGCTTGTCAATAAGAGCTGACCCTCCCCTGTAGGACCCTCTGGGCCTCCCTAGCACCCATTCTGTCCACCCCAGTAATTTACTGGGCTGGAGTTTTGATTTAATCCAGTCCAGGCAGGGTTCTGATTTCATCCTGTCCATGGATGTCCTGAATATGGGTTTCGCTGTGATTGTTCTTGACCCACAATTTGGGGAGCCCGCCAACCCCAGGTCCCTTCCATGGATTTACTGAACATTTCCTTCAGATGTGTCCTGTTTGTCCACATCCCCAACACACTCCAAGTGGACCTTGTGGCTGCCGCTGCTGTTGTCCGCTGAATTTTGGATTGCTTGGTCCACTTCCGCCAGGCTGTGTGTACACATTGATGACTGGAACTGAGGGAGTTGTGTGCTGCTGTGGTTGTTGAACTCCATCCAGTTGCTGTCTCACTGGTGATGCAGGATTTGGAGTCACTGGCATTTGTGATGCCTTCAACGTCTTTTCTTCCACGACTGCAGCTTGAGCTTTTTCCCCCTTTTTCTTAGCCTTTCCTGTCAGTTCTCCCAGTTGAAGCTGTGCCACCTTACTCAGCACTTCTTTCTCTTGTTCTTTGATTTTCTTTTCATCTTGTCTGTGTTAATCCACAGTGTGTGTCACGTGGGCTACAAATTCATCAAAAGTCTTTTCGGTCAGTCCCACCATATCTTCCAGTTTGCTTTTGACTTTTTCTGGAAGGCCATCCAGGACCGCTTTCCGAAAGACCACTTTCATGAGTCTTGATCGGGGTCACTTCCTGCTTCTGCTCTCCACATCTTTTTCATGCGATGAACATAAGCGGAGGGATTTTCAGTCTCTCCTATTGGTTCTCCCTTCAGGTCTAATTTTCTTGGATAGACTTCCCTCATTGCGTTCCACAGTCTGTTATGGTATGGATTGAATTCCACACCATCACTGGTCGCATCCACTGCTTGATGCCCCATGCCTGCTTTTGTCATGATGTCTTCCATTGCCTTTTGACCAATTTTTCAGGCCAATAACGCTTTTACATCTCCTATAGCAAGGAGACGCACAAGTGTCTTTTCTTCAAAGTCCAGTATCCACTTCTGAGCCCCTCTTCTCAATCCTGCCGACTACGCCAAATTATGTCGTGGAGAATTGAAGCGTGAACCTAAGTCTGAAACTTTTTCTAAGTCAGAAACCAAACAAAGTCAAAAATCAAGCGAAGTCAGAGAGATGCAGCACAACCAATTTACTGAAGAGTTTCAGCAGGTGTGGTCCCGTGGGAGCAGCTCCAAATGCTCATCCCAATGTTGGACTTTAAATACATTTCAAACCCCTTTAACATTTGCATAAATCCATCCCATTATTAGTTTTCCACCAATAATATTCAATGCTGTCATGATTGAAACCTCAGTTCCCCCACCTTTGCCCCTTTCCTACCATTAGACTTAGGCCTCCTCACTGTTCACAGTCCTGCCTTGTCTTCCAACTATAATTCGGAGCTTCCACCCATCCAGGCCCCCAATTAAAAGTATTTTTTCCCGGATGTGTCCCTATTTTATGCGTGCAGCTGCCTAATTAACTCTTTCCTGCCAGAAGTTCCCTGAGGGGTCATGAGATGATGCAAACAAGTAAGAATGGAACTAAGTGCAGGGTCAGCTACTTGCTACCCTCTGGGGTCAGATTTAGGTCAACAAACTCTGTGACCTCAGGAATGTGGGGCACTGTGAGACAGGGACAAAAGTAAAGGGATTTCCACTAAAGGAGCAAATCAATGGGGCTGAAAGGACCACTGTTCAAAATGCAGTGGGCTTTACCTTGATGAAGGCCACAACCCTGACAGTGGTAAAGAGCTGGGGAGGAAGCTGCAACTCCTGTAATGGAGTAAGTCCTTACACCTCAGGCAATTTGATAGATAAGAATAACCTTTTTAATTGCTAGCAAAACATAAACAGAAGCTGGAGAAGCATTCATCAAGCACCACAGTACAAAATTCTACACTCACAAAGAAAACATTGTAAAGAAAGCCAGCTTTTACAAAACAAGGTTTAATGATAGTTCTATTTATTTCTTGATCTCAAGTGTCTCGATACTCAGTAAGCTCACCTCTGTGAACAGGTTGTAACACTCATTGGAGAGCACCCACCAATGCTCCCTCTAAAAGCCATTGTACACAGACTTGTGCTGCAGCTTCACCTCCACCTGCTGTTCAGACAGAGAGGGAGGGAACATTAACTGTGATGTTCCTTGTAGAAAGAAAACAGTATGTCCACTGTTACAAACCTGATGTTCTCCAGAAAAGCACTGCCTGATGGTGTAAGCGTGCATCCTGTTGGTGCGCTGGAGGTTCCCACAAAGTAAGTAAGAACCACTTCAGGAAACACTGGAATATTCTACTGAACACAAAGGCTGGAAAAAGTGGAGAGCTCGGCATATTTTCTCAAAAACAAGAGCGTTGATGCTCTGAGAGCACTGAGTCTCACCAGGGGTCCGTCCCACAGCTGCCTTGAGGTCAGTTCATCGTCCGGTACAATGAAGTCCTACAGAAGAAAGTATGATTATTGTAAAGAATGAAATAAGGAAAGAGGTCTGAACTCATTTCTGAAAGACACACGAAGCGATGTTCAGTACCTCACAGCTGTTGATGATGATGTTGTCTGATGGGGCAGCAAACTGCTGTAGTTCTGTGTTCAGTAAAACATCAGAATGAACATATTAATCAACTGGATTCATGATCCTGTCACGGAAACTGGTTTTCTTCCCTTTTTCAGAATACAAGAGTTTAATCCAGTACACTGTGAACAAGTCCTAAAAATAACAACGAATCCCAGTTCATACAGTCCATATATGGACACTGAGCTGTTCTGAGTTCAGTTTTTAGTTTTGTCACCAAATCAGCCAGTTTACACACATCCACCTATTCAGCCTCAAGAATTTTAGCCCCGCCCACTCACAGTAAAGTTAGAAGGAGTGTTTCAACCTGAACTGCTTTTAGAACAGGCCTCAATACAAGTAGCCAATCACAACACACCTCATTTACATATCCTATCAGCCTTAAAGGCACAATAATAAAAGTAACATGTTGAAATCGAATGTAAGTAAACAGTCATGTAAAATTCCTTTTTGGTAAATAAAGCACATTAAATGTCATTTAAAAACACAGATAGAAGTAAATGGAGAGTATTTGTGCTTTAATGAAATGTAAACAGTGTGTCAGCGTTTCCAGTTTGGAGGAATCAGTTTCAGCGCTCAGTTCTAGTAGCAGTTCAACTACAGGAGACCAGACAGATCACAAAGATGATGGAGATGAAAAAATCAGAGATTAAGCAAGAAATGCAAAAGAGAAATGAAGGGAAATAAACATGAAGATAAACAACTGAGTGCGGCGCCTCGCGTTGCCATGGCAACACAAAACGGCAAAAGGCAACAACCCTAAAAAACTGATTGTAAAAATACTGCAATAAATATCTTCATATAAATGTAGATGTTTGTTTGTAGAGTTCCTCACAGCAGTAACTTCCATCTGAGTCTAAAGACCAAACTCTCAGAAAAGCTGTTTGAAGTTCAGTGCCGCTCACTGGCCGACAGGCGTCATTACATCAACACAGTAACGTTCACCTGAAACTGAGACACTAAACACACACAGCCAACATGCTGATGCTCTTCTCTCCTTTCACACATCTGATCAGCTCAGAACAGCAAAGCTGGAGCGCAGTGGAAGTTACTGACCGTCCAAGTGCTCCGTCTGGACGGCAGCGTCTCCTGAGCTGGTCTGCTTCAGCCTGAGCCTCCTGTGGAGGAGAAAAGAAGAGCTTCCAGCTGCAGCTGCAATGGCGCTCAAATAAAGCAGCGGCCGCAGCCTGAAGCGGAGAGAAAACAGAGGAAACTCCATCGATGAAGTGATCTGAATGAAATCTCTGGAGAGTAAAGTGCGTCTGTCTGTAAATGACTGAAGGAATCTGCTTCCAGGGTAACAGCTGACATTCTTTGGAACTCCTCAAAGTTCTGTCTCAGCTCCTTCACCCAGGAGATGAAGTCTGAATCCAAATATGTCTTTAAAACACAAACAGGCCTGTTGATGTCATATATGTATTATTTTTGTTGTTGTTGTGTTTTTGTTATCATATATGATATATAATCTGTTAAAGTAAAAGACTTTTGTTTTCTGACTCACTGCTTAGTTAAAGTGGAGGTTCAGACTGGCTCTTCTGCAGGAGCTGCTGCTACGAAGATTAAAGCTTCCCCCACTCAAACAGAGCTCCCACCATTAGATCATCAACCTCCAGTTACAACCTCCAGAGCTCCTTCACCCAGGAGATGAAGTTTGAATCCAAATGATCCAAGAATGCATTCAGCTCTCAGTATCTATACGGCCTGTTTGCAGTGGAAAAAACAATTTTTTAATTTAATTTTATATGGTAAATACCTTCTTCTATTTTACAAATGTAAAAACATCCAAAAAGACAATATATATATATATATATATGTGTAAACCATTTAGCCTCTTTAGTACTAACCAATCATGTCCACTGGAAGGCAGGGCTTGTGTGTCTGAACTGTAGGCTTTAATCAATGTGTTCTTAAAGGTTTTTGAAATAAACATGAGGAAACGTTTACAACATTATAGACTTCAGATGTTTTTCTTCCAATCACTTCCACAATTCTGTGTGAACATTTCAGAATGAGTTTATATAACTTTAAATCAGTGTTTTTCTCCTTTAAAGGAACCTCAGCTTTCTGATAAAATCCCCACTACAGGAGAAAAAAGATGAGGATTTTATAATGGAAATAGAAATATAACGACCAGAAAAGAGCAACAGTTCAATCGTATCATTATCTGCAAACCTGCTTTACCGCGTAAATGATTCAGAACGGATACATTAATATATCAGCTACTGTTTATCAGCTCTTTGATAGCTGAGTGTGTGGTGTGTAATATCACTGTAACAGGAAGTTAACCCGTACATTTGTATATTTTAGAACAGTTTAGAAAATATGTGTGTAGGATGATGGAATCCCATTCTGTCACAGTAGAGCACACTTACACACATAGCATCTAAAGTGAAAGTGACTATTCTTGTCATTGCAAGGTCACAGCACAGCACACAGTGAACCACAACGAAATTGTGGGTTTGAACCCACAATCCTCCGATTCCTCTGTGGCCAACTCCCTAACCACTAGGCCACCGCTGCCCATAATAATTAGAATTATCAGTAAAAGTTGCTCTTTTATTTTTCAATATGATGACTTGTGATTTTTGTAAAAATGTGTCTGACACAGGTACTTAATGTTTTTTGCAAGTATTACCACATGCATTCAGTTCAGGAGTGTAATAACAGATAATACACTGTGGTTTGGATTCACTTTGATCTGCTTGTGTTCAAACAGAAGTTGTGAGGTTTTGTAAAGCAGATCAGGCACTTTTTGTCATTGGGCTACTCTTAGAGCACAGTAGCAGAGAGCTGTATCTGCCCACTTTAGTTCTTTAACAGTGAGTTCAGTGGATGTTCTGGATGTTGACATGAATCATTTCCTGATGTTTAAAGGTTCAAAAATACAAATGTGTATAAATCCACTGGAGGTCACCATTCCTTTACATATTTCCAAATTTAACAACGCTTTACAAACAGGATATACAACAGACTACAAATGTAACTGGACTGGTTTTACTGGACCTGAAGCACAGCCAGTTGGCCAGCAGTTTATCTGTACAAGGAGACTGTTGCTTGTTTTGAAGCTCAGTCTTGGTAAATCAAACAGCTGTTTAAAGATGATTTATTTGTCTGTTTTAGTGGTTTTAGCAATAAAGTTCAGTTTAACATTTGAGTTAAAGTTTTCCTAAATAAGTTTTATTTATGTATTTAGTCTTAAACACTAAAGAAAAGGGACACTGATGGTAAAGAAGAAATATTTTGTATTAAATCTCAACCAGGAGACCAAAATAGAAGCTGAAAAACAAATTATCTTTTTGTTGTTTCACAAACTGTCCAGACATCTGTCTCAACACAACTTCAAGAGCAAGCTGATTTCTATGTCTGTAAGGTGTGAGTTTTAACAGCCTAGTGTTGGGAAAGTCCTCCTAAAACATTTATGTACGTTCTCACATATTTGACTCACGGATGAGAAACAGAGTTTTTTGTAGTAACCGTGATAGTAACTGGTCTTCTATAGTAATATTGCAGCTTGAAGACTGAGAACGATGAGGATCTCAAGTACAAGTCAATCAGCTCCCCCCTCTTTAAAAGTCAGATTCTGTCTGATTCATGTGATGTTTTTGTACAGTGGAGCTGGGTTTCCTGTCACTGTGGGCTGCAGGGTGCAGTAGTAGAGAGCAGAGTCTGATATTGCAGCAGAGGAGATCAACAGATCCAGTGTTTTGTCTTTCACTTTAGCCGTCAGAGTTCCGTGGCTCGCACTACTTGATCCATCATGGATCATCAGTAAATATTCTGGTCTGGATCCAGGATACTGACGATACCACTGCAGACTGTAAAAATCACCATCATACTTGCAGGAGAGTTTAGCTGTATCATCTTCAAAAGCCTGCCCTTTGTTCTCCAGAGGTTCTATTGACTGCAGAACATTTCGCTGTGAAGAGGAAAGACTTTGCATCAAAGTTAATCCTACAATTCTAATTGAAAGTCTTCAATATTTGCTGCTAAAACTAATTTGTATTCTTAGAAATAGCAGCACAAGATGATAAAAAAAGAGAAAAGTGCATGTAAAAACAGAATAGGAGTCTTTTGCAAAGATGTAAATGTAATAAAGGACACATACTCATCACCATCATAACCACAGCCAGAGAGAACAGAAACATCATGATGCTCCAGCGTTCACATCATGAGGAGAAGTTTAGCTGCTACTTTTCAAGCAGGTACAGACTCCTCCTACATTTATCAATGTGCGTTGCAAGAACACTTGAGTAAAGCTCAGCAGAAAAACAGCAGAAAAACACAGTTCTCTGTTCTAAATAATATGAAGATTTAATGGTTACAATCCAAACTGCTTTCATTTTTTCATTCTGAGCTGCTTTTATTTATCAGGCTTGCATGTGATTTTATTCATAGAACAATTGGGGTAGATCAGTGGTTAGGAACAAAGCTCCAGGATCATAAGGTTGTGGGATTTGTAGAAATCAGCAGAAAGCAACCCGGCCACTAGGGATGCACAAGCCTGTGTATTTCTTTGTGCCGGTCTCAAGCCCGGGTATATGGGGAGGGTTACATCAGGAAGGGCATCCGGTGTAAATCTGCCAAATCAATATGCAGACCACAAAACAGAATTCCATACCGGATTGGTCGAGGCCCGGGTTCACAACGACCGCCACCAGTGCCGTTAGCCTACAGGGTGCTGGTGGAAACTGGACTACTGTTGGCCAAAGGAGGAGAAGAAGAGGAGGAAACCATGTCCAGAGGGAGGAGGAGAGAAAGAAGGAGAAGAGAGTGGAAGTGAGGGTAGGGACTTTGAATTGTTTAAACTGTTCTACCATGGTGTGGATAGAAGGAGGAATGGAGTAGGTGTTATCCTGAAGGAAGAGTATGTGAAGAGTGTTTTGGAGGTGAAGAGGGTGTCAGGGAGGGTGATGAGTTTGAAGCTGGAAGCTGAAGGTGTGATAATGAATGTTGTTAGTGCTTATGCTTCACAAGTTGGTTGTGAGATGGAAGAGAAAAAAGAATTCTGGAGTGAGTTAGATGAAGTGATAGAGAGTGTACACAGGGGAGAGAGAGAGGTGATTGGTGCAGATTTTAATGGTCATGTTGGTGAAGGGAACAGGGGTGATGAGGAGGTGATGGGTAGGCATGGTGTCAAGGAGAGGAGTGCTGAAGGTCAGATGGTTGTAGATTTTGTGAAAAAGATGGAAATGGCTGTAGTTAATACTTATTTTAAGAAGAGGGAGGAGCACAGGGTCACGTATAAGAGTGGAGGAAGATGCTCACAGGTGGATTATATTCTTTGCAGGAGGGTCAGTCTGAAAGAGATTGGAGACTGCAAGGTAGTGAGAGGGGAGAGTGTAGCTAAACAGCATAGGATGGTGGTCTGTAGGATGACCTTGGAGGTCAAGAAGAGGAGGAAAGTGAGGGCAGAGTCAAGGATCTAGTGGTGGAAGCTGAAGAAGGAGGACTGCAAGGTGGAATTCAGGCAGGAGTTAACAGGGGCACTGGGAGGTGTTGAACAGCTACCGGATTGCTGGGAAACTACTGCAGAAGTGATAAGGCAGACAGCTAGAATTATACTTGGTGTGACATCTGGAAGGAAGAAGGAGGATAAGGAAACCTGCTGGAGGAACCAAGAAGTTCAAGAGTGTATACAGAAGAAAAGGGAGGCAAAGAAGAAGTGGGGCAGTCAGAGAGGTAAATCGCTAATCGGTAAAGGTCCTTTTCTCCCTCTTTACTGTCCAACCTCTCGTACAATTCATCAAACACCTTATCTTTGGCCTTCGCCACTGTTTTCTTCACCCTGCGGTTCATCTCCTTGTACACCTGTCTTTCACGGTTGGGTTTCATTCTTGGTACGGTAGAGGGCGCTCTGTTCTGACTGAGCACACCTGAGCTCATGAAGGGACAGGTATGCTTCATTGGGGCTGCTATTTAAGCTCCAATGAGTCCGAACAGAGTGCGGCTCATTCACAAAGGCTCAGCCTTAAAGTTCATGGTGGTTTTGTAGTTTCTTGTGCTTTGCTTTGATCTCTATGAGTAATAAAGTTCAGTTCTTGATCCCTGGCACCACGTCGACGTCATACCTGCACACCGCCAGCATTACATAAATTATTGAAATATTATTAGAACAATTATTCATTTAGTTGTTATTTACTGTATTTTACTACACTAAGAAAATGAATTAAACAATAATATGAAGAAATATAAAAAATAAATTAACAGAAAACTGCTAAATAAAAATGTTTTCAGCTCTTCTGTAAAACTGTTGTTGTCTAGCAGTGAATCCATTGGCCTGTCAGTGATGTTATGAAGGGGTATTTTTTCATTGCTATGTTGTACAACATTTGAACACATCAGTGTGTCTTTAACTGGACTTTAACCACAAGTTCTGCATAAGCATTTTAAACCCTGGCTAGTAGGTGTTTAAGTTTAGAAATAGGCCTAATAGATTCAGCATCAGCAGCTTCAAGGGGCATTAGCACTGCTCAGATGATCTAAAATTCTGGTGTCTTAATCCAGGACTAGTAGGAATGTAATTTCAGTTTTTAAATGCCACAGCAGCTATTAGAATGACTTATTCAAATCAGTCTACTTACTGTGGAGCATAAATTTCTTTCTCTTAGGCTGTAAAGACAAATTCAGTTCTGTTCAGTCACAGAAAGTCTTTCTGGGTCTCCTGTGAGTGGAGTGTGTTTTTGTACAGTGTAGTGGAGTTTCCTGTAACTGTGGGCTCCAGAGTGCAGTAGTACAGAGCAGAGTCTGACTCTACAGTACGAGAAATGTTCAGATCCACACGACTGATTTGTTTGTGAGCCTTTGCTGTCAGACGAAGAGCAGGTTCAGACCCTTCACTAAACTCAGTGAGAGAAAGAAGGAATTGTGGTGCAGATCCAGGATACTGACGATACCACTGGAGGCTGTTAACCGTAACTGCTGTGTAGTTACTGGAGAGAGTGACATCTGCTCCCTCCACAACAGACTTTTCAGTGGAAAGTGGTTGTATTCCATCTGCAGCAGAGTTTCCTAGAAATAAAGAAAGAAAGAGTATGACTTTTGATAAATCTAGCATATGTCTAATCTAATGTAAATCTAATGACATTTTTCAGGCTGACTTCAGAAATATTTATGACCATAAACGTGCTGCTGTTACTGACCTTCAGTCTGAGTAAAGATCATCAAGACACAGAACAACATCATGGCTGATCTTCAGAGAGACTGAATGACTGAAAGTGTAAGGACGCAATTTTTTCTTCTAGGAGGTTAATGCGTTGATCTGACAGAGACTCAGTTGTTCCTTTAAACTAAAAGCAGTCTAGAGCTCTAATTTTGGTTCTTTACACATTAATGCAAGAATGAGTTTTAGTTTTACCTGCATTTGTATAAGACATTCCTTAAACTAAACTCCAGTAAGAAAAGACGTTCCTCAGCATT
>CM029386.1:2435018-2452241 GCA_017165825.1 Hepsetus odoe
TTTCTCCCTAGAACAATAAATGGAGAAGCTAAATGTGAATCTGGATGATGAGTTTTCAGATCTCCGTGTAGATCTTCACTTTGCAAAGGAAGGCTTTTTTTTTTTTTTTTAGAACAGGGTGGCAAGGGTCACGATCAAACCCACAATAAAAGGAGGCTTTATAGTGGAAACATCCCGATATATATATGTACATTATATATGTACATTGTTTTGTTTTTTTTAAACAAAGTTCATCGAAAAACAAAGAGACAAAATGACAGTTTACAAACAAATGAAAATCCCTCTCTGTCACCAGCTTCGACAACCAGCTCCTACTTGTCTGTGTGGGCTTTAAGCTTCCTCTCCCAAAGCTTCTGGTGGTCAGAGAATCCCTGCTCGCCTTTGTTGAAGGAGTTGGGACCGGCCGAAGTGGGCGTGTCTCTGGAAAGGACGATGAAAGTGATTGAAAATGACATTGTTTGGTTCAATGTAACTGTGGGGTCCATTTAATGCTGTCTTGTTGATTAGACATTTAATGCAGAATTACAATATTTGAAACAATTAAACCTGCTTTTTAGTTCCGAAACTAAAGAATTACCTACGGGTTAACAGTTTCTTTTGGAGATACAAGGTCAACCTTCTACAGTTTCTTTGCTGTCTTTCGGCTGCTCCCATTTAGGGGTCGCCACAGCGGATCAACCGTCTCCATTTCTTCCGGTCCTCTGCATCTTCCTGCTTCAAACCGACCACCTGCATGTCCTCTCTCACCACATCCATAAACCTCCTCTTTGTTCTTCCTCTCCTCCTCTTTGCTGGCAGCTCCATCGTCAACATCCTCCTTCCAATATAATCCTCATCTCTCCTCTGCACATGTCCAAACCAACGCAACCTTGCTTCTCTAACCTTGTCTCCAAGACGTCTAACCTGAGCTGTCCCTCTAATATACTCATTTCTAATCCTGTCCATCCTCGTCACACCCAACGAAAATCTCAGCATCTTTAGCTCTGACACCTCCAGCTCCGCCTCCTGCCTTTTCGTCAGTGCCACCGTCTCCAACCCATACAACATAGCTGGTCTCACTACTGTCCTGTAAACCTTCCCTTTTACTCTAGCTGGTACGCGTCTGTCACAAATCACTCCAGCCACTCTTCTCCACCCATTCCAACCAGCCTGCACTCTCTTCTTCACCTCTCTTCCACACTCGCCGTTACACTGAACTGTTGATCCCAAGTATTTAAACTCCTCCACCTTTGTCTCCTCTACTCCCTTCATCCTAACCACTCTGCTGTCCTCCCTTTCATTCACACTCATGTATTCTGTCTTTGACCTACTCACTTTCATTCCTCTCCAGAGCAGATCTACATCTCTCCAGGTTCTCCTCAGGCTTCACCATACTCTCGCTGCAGATCACATCATGATCATAATTTGTGACAGATTATCATATGCATATCTAAACCTTAGGGTTAAAAGTATGCTGTGCACAGACCCTTCAATTTATAGAATATAATCCACCTCCTCCACTATCGTTGCCCTTTAATTAAACTGAATCTTCACATGAACCAGTGAATCTCAACTGGCCACCTATTTAGAAATGACTGTTTCCACCAGGCCTGTTTCAGAACGAGGCAAAATTTAGACCAGCCACTCAGAAAATAGGTCGTTAACATCGTCTCAAAGGAATCCCCCAGTTTTCCAATGAATGGTCAAGATGGAAAAGTCCTTCACAGTGGGTTTGGTGAGAGTTCCAGTGCGGAACCGTCTAAAACTCCCTTAAAGGAAGTTATTATATGAAACGTGTACAGACCTTCCGATGTTTTTCATCCTCATTTTTGCTTCTGGAGGCATCTCCTCTGGTTCACTCTAGAGAGCAGGAAACAGCAGAGAGAACCAACGTGAACCTCATCACAGTCAAATGAAACAAAGCGGCTTAGTGAAGCAAACAAGATGCTATGAATGTCCTGAGCAATCAGTCATGGAGAAGCTTTGGTGCATTTATATAAACGAAGATGTTTCATAATTAAAAATATCAACACACGTGTAATACAATGGCAAGCATCAGACTCACGTCGTCGTCTTCGAAGACTGACGCAGGCTTTTTGACGGTTACGGCAGGAGGAGCCTCCTTGGGTTTCTGAATGAAAACAGAAAGAGGAGTGGACTCATGGACAGTGTTTACAAAGGGCAACACTACAAAGAACCAAGCAGCTGGATTAAGGTTACAATCATCCCATGTGTCCTACTCACACTCGCTCCCAGCTTGATGGAAATGGGGGGAGCTTTCTTCAGAGACTGGCCGGCTGAGCTGATGCCCGGTTTGGCTATCTTGAAGGGCACGTGCGTTTTTTTGCCTTCGTCCTCAGCACCATCTCCGCCGGCTGGCCGCTTCCCCAGGCCTCCTCCGGATCCGGGGCGGGAACATACAGTGTTACTTTTCCGGCTGACTTTTACAAATGTACTGGGACATTGATAAAAGAAATGGGACAGACTCACTGCCCCCCCCAAGAAAAGTGACCATGCTGAGCACCTCCAACACCGACATCTTCCAGTAGCTCTGGTCCCCAACCACAGTGATGGTGGGCAGGGGCAAGTCCATCTCCACCCCCAGAGAGCGCAGGGTGTCAACCAGGTCGATGTAGGGACAATGTAGGGTTGTGAGTTATGTGTCACCAGGGGGAGAAGAATCACACTCTTCATTTATCCCCTTTCACACATTTCCATTTCCAGCAGTGCTTCATCATGACTATCTGGTCCACAAGTTGGCCTCCAAATCAAAGGAAAAAAACAGGCTTTTTTGGAGGGAATCTGGTAGAAAGCTGCAGCTCTTCTACTTCGTTGGGCTTCAGGTCTCTCAGGCAGGTCTCTTTACGTGCTGTCCTCAGTGTTGACAATCATCTCCATCTTGGACTGGATCCTCAGCAGCTTCTCGGCCTGCGCCGCATTCTCCTGCATTATTCAGTTGATCTTGGTCTGAAAACATGAAGATGAACTGAAACCTCTTTTAAAACCTCAGATCTTCAGATCAGCCAACTGTCAGGAAAAGAAAGCATCTGCAATTCTTTGTTGAAGTTAATTTGAAAAAAGTTGATTTTCTGATTCACGTTAGATCATTTCTACAAGTCCATTCACACAGAGTGAACAGCAGCTTTTTTTTTCGCTATGTAACTTACGTTTGCTACTTCAAGGAGGTTCGGAAATCAACAAAGCAGCCTTCAACCAGGAAGATGAAGTTCTTTGTAATGAAAGCTAAAGATACGTGAGGAGGCACACAGAACAGTCTCTTTTTTTTCTAGTCCAGAATCTTTTATAAATTATAAAATAAACTACAACGACAAAAACTATTTGTCATCGTGAAACATGGCACACAGTGGAGGAACTCCTAAACTGGGTGGCTGTGGTCTAGTGGTAGAATATGTGCATAGGGACCTAAAGGATTTCCAGTTCAATTCCTACCTCCAGCTATATCACCATTTGGTTCCTGAGGAAAAACTCAACTTTTGGTTTCTCCAGGAGGACTGTCCGCCTAAATAAAATGTGAAAGTTGCTCTGAAGAGTGTCTGCTAAGTGCCATAAATGCCACCTCTGTATTTAACTCTTCTAGCACCCAGGGAGCAGTGCTGGGGATGGCACCGGTCTGGGATTTGAACCTGTGAACTTTCGATCCTTGGGCCGCCTCCCTAAACACTAAGCCACCACTGCCCTTAATCAGCATCAGTCAGCTGATTTAGATTTAATCAAAACTTCAGACCAATATTTAAGTGTGATTATGTGAGATTCCTGAGTGAAAACCTTTTCCTCGCAGGCTGGAGAGGAGGGTTAGCTTCCAGTCAAGCCATGAAAATGTAGAAGGGTCTGTTTTTCAACTTCATCATTGCAGAGGATTATGTGCTGAGCAACGACGGAACTCACAAATCTATCTGATATTCTCAAACAAACGAAAACAAGAAAAACTGGGAGTGTCTGAATACAATCTGACAGCACAAAGAAAATTCACTTTGACAAAATAACTTTTTATTTCGTGTCTTTTGTTTCTTTGGTTAAAGAAATAAAAATGTGTGGCATTTATTTTTGTGAAACCCCTAATGTTATTTCTTTGGCAAAGTTTTTTACTTGAGCATTTCGTTTATTTTTTTTGTAAATAGTTCAAAAAGAGAAACAAAACGGTCTAAGTTCAACAACTTGAACTCACATTACACATTCTGGTCCAAAGATGTTCAGGTCTGCACAGACACAGACACAGACCTAAAACTCGAACCCCTGATCCTCCAATCATGCGGGCAACGCCCTAACCACTAGGCCACCACTGTGAAAAGGTGAAAGTGAAAGGGACTGTTTGTGAAGCACAATAACATACTGCATACAGTGAACTAGTGGTTAGGGAGTTGGCATTGGATCTGAAGATTGTGGGTTCGATTTCCTCACCAGTATGTTGACCTGAGGTACCCTTGAGCAAGGTACTGTCCCTGTTACAACTCCCCAGGCGCTTTCAATATCTGCCCACTGCTGTATGGGTGAAATGCAGAGACTGAATTTTGTCACAATGACAAGGGTAGTCATTTTCACTATTTTTCACTTTCATACCTTGCTCAAGGATATCTAATGAGATTTGAACCCATGACCGTGTGACCTTGTCCTTAACCACTGCAAGTAAAAAGCAATATAAAAGCCTCACTTCTCCTTGAAGAAGTCAAGTCAAGCCAAGTCAATTTTTTTTATGTTGCACATTTTACAACAGATGCAGCGTACAGGAAAAAATGGAGACGGATGCTAAATGGGAGCTGCAGAAAGAAGAAGACTCAGATGGTATAAGGGACAGGGTTTAGCAGTGATGTCACACTGGACTGCAGAACTGTATGTCTGTCCTGTGATGGACCGGTGACTTGTCCAGTGTGTTTCTCTGCTTTTCTCTGCGTTTGGTCAGTGCCAAAAAGGGTGACATCATGGCTGTGGTTCTATCACCATAGTTGGTCATTTGAAAGTGAAAGTGACTATTTGTGAAACAGCTAACAGTGAACCACAACCAGATGCTTTCTCTGTATTTAATGATCCCTATACGTCTGGGATTTGAACCCACAACCCTCAGATCCTGGGACCTAGTCCCTAAACACAAAGGTAACGCTAGTGGTAGGGTACATGCCTACAGCCCTATGGATCAAGAGGATACCAGTTCAATTCCCTTCTTCAGTACTACCACCATTCAGTTCCTGAGCAAGACCCTGAGTTTCTCCAGGGGGACTGTCCCTGTGGTAAGGACATGAAAGTAATTCTGGGTAAGAGTGTCTGCTAAATGCAGCAAATGTGAATTCCGGCTTTTGTTCTGTTTTAGTTTTTAGCTTCTATGATAAACCCTGATAAAACTCCACCGTCTCTGATTTTTTCACCGTCTTTGATTTTTTCATGTTGTGTAAATGAATGAATGTGGGTATTTTCACATTTTTAGATTTACATTTTTTTTTTTTTTAATCGGGTTGCCGAATTACCAGAATGCAACTGGCCGAGAAACATGGTAGCATATGCTTAGTTAAGCACTGACAGGTCTCTCCTGACTGAGTCAAGTGTTTCATTCATATATATTTGTATTTTGTTAGTGGTTTGTGCATTGGCCTCGGAGGATCGGGGGTTCGAGCCCCTTCCAAATAAGTTGCCCTGAGGTACCCTTGAGCAAAGTGCCGTCCCCGTCACGCTCCTCCCTGCGATGGGCTGGCGACCTCTCCAGGGTGTGTCCCCCTCCCCCGCCACCTTCGCCTTGTGTGGGGTGGGATGGACTCCCGCATCTCCGCTTGGAAACTTTGATATGATGCATCATAATATAAGTGATTGATATTTTGGTGAAGGTATATATTCACTGAAAGGAACCAGATGAAGAAGTAGAAAATAAAGAAGGACAGAAGAGAAACACAGGACAAGGTTCTTTGCCTTGGTGTGATGAACAAGCATGAGCTTCTCAGCCAGTTTGGGAATCGTGGCTTTACCCTCATTGTACAGCTTCCTGCGGAAAACAGCAACCACACTTTGGACCTGACTACAAAATGTGACTTCTGAAGTGCAATTTTCAAAGTCCTATTCAAATATTTACATTTACGGCCTTTAGCAGGCGATCTTATCCAGAGCAACTTCCATGTCCAAATTACAGGGACAGTGCCCCCTGAAGCAATTCAAGGTCTTGATCCATAGGTCCACAGACAAGTACCCTACCACTAGACCACCACCACCAGATCCGTGTTGCCTTGGCAACCTGTCCCAGGTGTTTTCCTGTTTTTCTCTGTTTCTCTGTCTTCATCTGTTTTGGGCAGCGGTGGGCTAGTGGTTAGGGAGCTGGCCTCAGAATCAGAAGGTCGTGGTTTGAATCTCAAACCAGTAAGTTGCACTGAGGTACCCTTGAGCAAGTTACTGTCCAAGTCACTGCTCCCTGGGCACTTTTGATAGCTGCCTCCTGCTGCACATGTCTGTGTGAATGGATATAATGCAGAGGTGTATTTTCGTTGTAGTTCACTGTGTGTTGTGCTCTGTTGCACAATGACTGGACAAGCTCATAAAAAGCTCCAGTTGGGTTCAACCTCTCATGCATGTGGTTCAAGATGGAGAACTTGTCTCGTCTTGTCAACATGGACATTTTATACAAAGAAAGGTGGAGCTGCTGAGCCAGATTCCATACATTTATTTCTACCAGGACTGATCACTGTCATGGCCTCTTGACTGGACTCTCGAAAAAGACAAATCAAGAGTTCCAGCTGATTTAGAATGCAGTTCGGATCGTTGGGACTGGGTCTGTAAGTCCTGCCTAGGGTAAAACCTAAACATGGATAAATCAATGTTAATGCTGCTCTTAAGTGGAACCAGTTGAAGAGATTATTGACAGATCTCTGACACCTTTTCATCCAGGCTTCAATCCTGTTCGACCAGACTTTCAGTCCGACTCAACTATACTGTCAGATCTATCCTGAAACCATGCTTTGTTCTTCTTTCTCTTTCAGCTGCTCCCATTTAGGGGTTGCCACAGTGGATCTGCTGTCTCCAATTCTTCCTGTCATTTGCATCTTCCTGCTTCAAACCAACCCAACATGCTCTGTTCACCTGTGAGTACATTTCCATGTCCATCCTTTATCGTCCTGACCTGCTGCACATCTTCCCCAGCTCTGTCTCTCTGTCAAGTCAATCGGTAAAGGTCCTTTTCTCCCTTTTTACTGTTCAACCGCTCTAACAATTCACCAAACACCTTTTCTTTAGCCTTTGCTACTGCTCTCTTTGCCCTGTGGTTCATCCTCTTGTACACCTGTCTACTTTTTTCATCTCTCTGACTGTCCCAAGTCTTCTTTGCCTCCCTCTTCTTCTGTATGCACTCCTGTTATCTTGCTTCTTCCTTCCAGATGTCACACCAAGTACATTTCTACTTATTTGTCTTATCACTTCTAAAATAGTTTCCCAGCAATCCGGTAGCTCTTCAACACCTCCCATTGCCCGTGTTAACTCCTGCCTGAATTCAATCATGCAATCTTCTTTCTTCAGCTTCCACCACTTGATCCTCAACTCTGCCCTCACTTTCCTCCTCTTCTTGACCTCCAAGGTCATCCTACAGCCCACCAACCTATGCTGTTTTGCGACAATCTCCCCTGTCACTACTTTGCAGTCTCCAATCTCCTTCAGACTGACCCTCCTGCAAAGAATATAATCTACCTGTGAGCATCTTCCTCCACTCTTATACGTCACCCTGTGCTCCTCCATCTTCTTAAATAAGTATTAACTACAGCCATTTGCATGCTTTTCATAAAATCTACAACCATCTGACCTTCAGCATTCCTCTCCTTGACACCATGCCTACCCATCACCTCCTCATCACCGCTGTTCCTCACTAACATGAACTATTAAAACTGCACCAATCACCGCTCTCCCCTGGATACACACTTTTACTTCATCTAACTCACTCCAGAAATCTTTTTTCTCTTCCATCTCACAACCAACTTGTGCTTAAGCACTAAATAACGTTCATGATCACACCTTCAACTTCCAGCTTCAAACTCATCACCCAATCTGACACTCTCTTTACCGCAAAAACACCCTCTGCCTACTCTTCCCTCCAGATAACACCTCCCATTTCTCCTTCTATCCACACCATGGTAGAACAGTTTTAAAACCTCCCTCCAATACACCTGGCCTTACTATCCTTCCATCTAGTCTCTTGAACTCACAAAATATCAACCTTTCTTCTTCCATCATATCAGCTAATCCTCTACTCCTTTACCAGTCATGCTGCCAACATTCAAAGTCCCTACCCTCACTTCCACCTCCTCTCCTTCTTCTCTCCTTCCTCTCTCAACATGCCTTCCTCCTCTTCTTCTTCTTCTTCTTCTTCTTCTTTTAACAGTAGTCCAGTTTCCACCTGCACCCCTTAGGCTAAACGCACCAGTGGCGGTCGTTGTTAACCTGGGCCTCGACCGATCCGTGTGGAATTCTGTATCATTGTCTGCATTTTGATTTGGCAAAGTTTTACACCGGATGCCCTTCCTGACGTAACCCTGATGTAAGCTGGTTCAGATCATGTAAAATGAACATTATTAGCAGTTATTTTATTTATGAAAATCATGCACACACCTAGGGTTCTCTACCCATTCTCATCTTCCTCCTTGGAAAGTGACTACTTTTGTCATTGTGAGAACACAGCACAGCAAACAGTGAACCACAACGAAACTGGACCTCTGCATTTAATCCATGCAGACAAACATACACCGTGTAGCAGTGGGCAGCTATGAACGCGCCTGGGGAGCAGTGACAGGAGTGGTACCTTGCTCAAGGGTATCTCAGGGCAATCTACTGGTAAGGGGTTTAAACACACTTCCATCTTCCAATCCTGAGGCCAACTCCCAAACTACTAGGTCACCGCTGCCGGAAAAAAACAAAACAACAAAAAACTACTACAATAGTCTTTTAAAATGTCCTGCTCACTGGCCATTTTATTGGAAACACATGTTTGGTTGGCAGAGTACAACGTGCAGAGAAAATGACACCAATGCAGAGAAAAAATGACAAGATGCCTAAAGAGACATCGGTTGTTACTCTTTGTGACAAACCAGTTCAACAGAAAAATGAAAGGAAAATTCTTCACAGCAGGTACTTTGGGTCAGGAGGTGCATTATGGCAGTGACGGCAGCATCTGGTTGAACTCCTCGTGTGACAGAGTTCGCGATTTTAAGCACTCAGCAAATGGAAGGTGACCCTAAAAAAAGGTTTACATGAAATTTTAAACTCAATGTGAGCACAGCAGCAATGATGCAGACGATGCCTTGCTCAAGGGTACATCAGAGCAACATACTGGTCTGGGATTCAAACCCATGACCTTCTGATCATGGAGGATTGTCTATAAAAACTAGAGCACTGCTGCCCCATTTCTTACTTTTGTTTTTTATCTGAAATAAAAGAGTTAAAAGATTTGCTCTAGAAAAAATTTTAAAATGCCACTTAAGGACGTGTGATTAATGACGCAGGGTTGATCCATTTCTCTACACAGTTTTTTCTTTGCTCTTTTTGTACTTCGTCTCCAATGTCCTCTGGCTGCCCTTCGTTGGCCACTCGAGCAATCCCATATTGATGATTTGCAGACTGATGGGAGGTTGCCCACTCCAACCCCGACCATTTCACCCTGAACTGGAAGAGGGATAATGTTGGATCATTTGTGTCATCTTCACTTAACATAATCGTACAAAAAGTGGCAATTTGGTGGAAAAGGTCTTGTTTGTATCCTTCAAATCACAAAAGTAATAGATGAGGCAGGAAAGAGGGTCTGTTCCCTTCTGGTTCCTGATGCCGGTCTGGTTCCTGATACTCCGGTTGTGCATAAAAATCTAATTCCTGACCAAACTTCCACTCAGGTCAATGTTTCTAGAGAGCAGTGAGTCATACAGGGTCTGAATCCGCACATGCAAGCACCTCCAGAGACAAGAGTGAGGATCTGAGTGTGAGTTTTTACCTGTAAGTGATTCTTTACTAGAGTACAAGGTTCAAGGTTTAGGTCGTGTGGCCTGAGTTTGCTTAACCCCAGGATCTCTGATGCATCTGTACCTTCTCTGATCTTTTCCTTCACTTGTTCTGGAGTGTCAATGTCATTCTCATGTACCTGATAGCTGATCCAACCATGTGCCAACCATCCTCCTCCATGATCCTCTTCATCTTCAGCTCCAGTGGACCTCACATCATGATACCTGTGTGCACTTGGGATGAAGGAAGGAGTGTTATGATTCTCAAGCCTCACTGGGGTCACTGGGCAGGAGAAGAATGGTCAATATGGGTGCAAGACATGTTCATCAAACACGTCCTCTACTTCTGCAGTCAATGGTTATCGTGAAATAAAATGCATTTGTTGTTATTTTGGTTTTGTTTTTTCTACATTGTTGTTTGTTGTATTTTTGACAAAAGTATTGGGAAACTGACAAAGGTATAAGAATGTTGACAAAAGTATTGGGGTAACCAGACCCGTGTTTTACTGAGCAAAGCTGCAGAGCATTCCTGAGTGAAAACCTTTCCCTCACAGGCTGGAGAGGAGGGTTAGCTTTCAGTCAAACCATGAAAATGTAGAAGGGTCTGTTTTTCAACTTCATCATTGCAGAGGATTACGTGTTGGGCAATAAAGGAACTCACAAATCTATGAAACAAAAGAAAACTGGGAAGGTCTGAATACTTTCTGGAAAGAATACTTTCAGAAACAAAATTTACTTTGACAAAATAAATTATTGATCAGTTTTATTTCTCATACTAAGTTTTTATTTGGTGTCTTTTGTTTTTTTTGATTCAATAAATTACATTTATGCTAATTATTTTTGTGAAACCCCAAATTTTATTTCTTTGGCAAAGTTTTTTTTATTTGAGCTTTCTTTGTTGTCATTTACTGCAAAATAAATATATTAATGCATGAGAGCGGTATAATTAATTCAACCAAATCAGTTTAATGTATTTGTTTTTGTTCTTTTGGTTTTGTTTTTTGTTTTTTTTTCCTTATTTGTTGTCTTTTTTTTTGTTTTTTCTTAATCAATGACACCAATTGTTAGTTGTCTGACAAACGTATTAAGACAGAGATAAGAGTATAGGGACTATAGGAAAAGTACTGGGAAGTTGAGAAGAGTGTTGAGATGTTAAACAAATATAGGGACTCCAATACAGAGCTCTTCCTGGAGTTCTGGTCCCCAGTCGCAGGAATGGCAGGCAGGGGCATGTCCAATTCCCCCACAGAGAGCACAGGAGTCAACCAGGCCATTGTTGGTCAGTGAAGTGATGTTGAGAGCAACCATCATGGGACACCTTTCTGAAAGAGGATGTGTGTTTATTTTAAAATCACACTCAGAAAAACTTTTTGATCCTAAGGGAGATTTTGGGATTTTCCTCCAAACATCAAGCTCTTCTCATCCTTTTTAAAGACAAAGACCCACATCAAGACTCAACACTTCAGTGCTGGACTGAACTTGATCTTCAGATCAAAACTGCTGAGCCTTGCTGTCGTTAAGCGTCTCCTGAAGACCCACTTCTTCAAAGAGAATCGAGACTACTGAAGAGTCCCCAGCAGACTTTCTTCAACATCCTTTTATATAACTTTTAACTATCAGCGGTTAAGTACTAGGTTGCAAGGTTGTGGGTTTGAATCCCACTTGGTTTCCCTGAGAAACCCTTGAGCAAGGTACCATCCCCATCACTTCTTCCTGGGTGCTGGATATGTTTTTATTGCAGATTGAGTACTTCATTGTGTTTTGCAAATAGTCACTTTCACTTGCTCATTCACTTTTAATAAAGAAAGACCTTCTGGGCTCTAACCCACCAGCCTTTAGGCCTGTATCTGTGTAGACCTGAACTTCTTTGGATCAGAATGTCTAATGTTAGTTCCAGTTGTTTAAACTAAAATCCAGAATTACAGGAATGAAAAACAGATAATGGTGATGAAGCACTGCTGGAAATGGAAATGTGTGAAAGGGGATAAATGAAGAATGTCTCCTCCCCCTGGTCACATGTCACATCTCTCAGAAATAAAAGTGGGTCTGAGTTTTGGCTCTACGTTCAGTGCTGCAGGAGGCTTCATTGCTCAGGCTGCAAGCTGAGGATCTGGATGGGCTCCAAAATGAATGAGGAGTTTGAGAAGAAAGTGCGATTGTTCACCAAGCTGTTCAACTCCCTGCATTCTCTGGGGGTGAACCTGCTCCTACCTGACATCACCGTGATCGGCGACCAGAGCACTAAGAAGAGCTCTGTGGTGGAGGAGCACTTCGGGGTCACTCTTCCGTGGGACAGCAGTGAGTCATTACTTACTCATTACCCATTACTTTAGGCAATGTCCCATTACTGTTTTTTTTATGTCCCATGAATGTTTTCAGTGCCCCAATACTTTTGTCAATATTCCAATACTTTTATACTTTTGTAACAAACAGCAACAGAGGAAAAAAAAACATAACAACAAACACATTTTATTGATTTGTTTGCAAAAATGTATTAATTATTCATTTATTATTACTAATCATTTATTAATTTTTTTATTTAGCAAAAAATGACACCAAATTGTATTTCTTTAACAAAAAATGTTTTTGTTGCATTTTGTTTCATTTTTCAAGCATTTATGCAAACATTAACAAAATGCATCAATGAAAAACTTAAAAAAATTAAAATGGAGGTTTCACAAAAAGAAATGACACAAATTTTATTATTTTGATCAAACAAACAAAAGGTACCAAATAAAAACTTGTCAAAAAAAAAAAAATTGGTGGGAATTATGTTGGTTCAACAAATAACATCAAATTTGATTTCTTGTAACAGATAAAATAAAGGAATCAATCATTTATTTTGTCAAAGTAAATTTTCTTTCTACTTCCTGAAATTATTCAGACCCTCCCAGTTTTCTTTTGTTTGGCCATCTCAGATAGATTTGTGAGTTCCTTCATTGCCCAACATATAATCCTCTGCAATGATGAAGTTGAAAAGCAGACCCTTCTACATTTTCATGGTTTGACTGGAAGCTAACCCTCCTCTCCAGCCTGTGAGGGAAAGGCTTTCACTCAGGAGTGCTCTGCAGCTTTGCTCAGTAAAAAGCAGGTCTGGTTACCCCAATACTTTTGTTGTCGTCCTTATACTTTTGTGAATTTCCCAATGCTTCTGTTAATATTCCAACACTTTTGTCAGCGGTGGGCTAGTGGTTAGGGAGTTGCCCCGCATCGTAGGATTGTGGGTTTGATTCCCCTCACAAGTAGGTTGCCCTGAAGTACCCCTGAGTAAGGTACCATCCCTGTCACTGCTCCCCGGGTTCTTTCAATAGCTGCCCACTGATGCACGGTGTTTGTGTGCATGGGTTAAAAGCAGAGGTAAAATTTTGTTGCGGTTCGTTGTGCTTGCTGTGCTGTGACCTCACAATAACAAGGGTTGTCACTTTTCACTTTCACTTTTGTCAAAAGAACAAACAAACAACATAGAGTAAAAAAAACCAAAACCAAAATAAGAACAAATGCATTTTATGTCATGATAACCGTTGACTGCAGAAGTAGAGGAAGTGTTCAACGAGCGTGTCTCCCCAGTGACCCTAGTGAGGCTTAAGAATCATAACACTTCTTTCCTTCATCTCAAACACACACAGGTATCAAGACGCAACGTCCACTGGAGCTGAAGATGAAAAGGTCCATGGAGGATGATGGCTGGTGCGGGAAGATCAGCTATCCGGGATATGAGGATGAAATTGAAACTGAAGAACAAGTGGATGAAAAGATCAAAGAAGGTACAGATGTGTCAGAGATCCTGGTGTGAAGCTTCCCAAACCTGGAGCATAGTGCTCTAGTAAAGAATCACTTACAGGTTAAAACCTCACATTCAGACCATGACACTCGTCTCTGGAGGTGTTTGGTGATTTCGCACGTGTGGTGTTTGATCCTCTACGACTCACTGCTCTCTAGAAACATGGGCTTAAGTGGGAGTTTGTTCAGGAATGTAATTTTTATGCGCAACAGTGGCGTCAGGAAACAGAAGCAAAGAGACCATCTTTCCTGCTTGATTTGTTACATTTGTGATTTGAAGCATATAAACAAGACCAAATTGTCAGTTTTTGTATGATTATGTTAAGTGAAGATGATCCAAATTCATCCCTCTTCCAGCTCTGGAAAATATGTCTGAGGAGGTTGAAGTGGACATCAGTAATGACCCCATCAGTCTGCAGATCACTTCGGCTGACGTCCCCGACCTCACGCTCATCGATCTGCCAAGGAACGTCCGAGGGGCTGTCGAGAGGCAGCCAGAGGACATTGAAGACGAGGTACAAAAAAGAGCAAAGAAAGAACTGTGTAGGGGAACGGATCAGCCACGCTTTCTTAACCATGCGTTCTTAAGTGGCATTTTTAGATCTTTTCTGGAGCAAATCTTTTAACTCCTTTATTTCACATAAAAAAGGAAGAAATGGGATAGCGATGCTCTAGTATTAAAAGACTATCCTCCATGATTGGAAGGTCATAGGTTTGATTCCCAGACCAGCAGGTTGCTGTGATGTTCCCTTGAGCAAGGCATCGTCCCCATTTTTCCGTTGAACTGGTTTATCATGTAGAGTAATGAGCAACTTATCTCTAGGTGCCTTTTCATTTGTGCTGCAAAAATTCTGGCAAAACTCACGTTAGCGCTTGTTCACCTTGAACATCTATGATTATACACTACTAGGTGTTTCCAATAAAGTGGCCAGTAAGCAGCACATTTAAATTATTTTTCAAGACTCTCAGCAGTCTCCTATTCTGTATGCATGCAGTAGGGATGGTCTGTATTTAATTCTTTTCAGGTTAAAACGCTCATCCAAAAGCACATCACAAAACAAGAAATTATCATCTTGGTGCTGTCGTGTAACGTCAAAGAAGGGAGGAAGGAGGAAGATGAAAATGCGGAGAGAACCCCAGGTGTGTGCATGATTTTCATAAATAATAAAAATCACTGATAATAATATACAGTTTCAATGATTTGAACCAGCTGTAAGTACAACTTTTCACTAAAATTCTTTGAAAGGTGATCTGAGAAATAATGATACAATACGATACAACATATTGTGTTCATTTTTATGTTTTTTAACCAACTCAGACCCGGTGGACAAAGAGATGGAGATGACCATGGTCAAAATCGTTAAAACTCAAGTCAATGAATGCTACACGATGGTCCAGCGCCAAGGACAGGGGAACATAATGGACTTTAAAGAGAATCCACTCTTCAGGTGTGCATTTTGAGTCATACAACATCAGAAACCACAGGAGCCTCACTTAGGGAGAGTTGTCCTAGTGGTTAAGGACCACTGGATTGGAAGGTCATAGGTTTGAATCTCAAATCGGTAGGTAGCCTTGAGCGTGGTATGGTCCCCATTGCTGCTCCCCGGTTGTTTAAATAGCTGCTCCCTGCTGAAACAGCAGAGAAAAAGATTGAAATGGATTAGAATAAGGTGCTGATTTCAGTATAGAACCGACAGTATAGTTGAGTCAGACAGAAATCCTGGTTGAACCGGATTGAAGCCTGGATTTAAAGCTGTTAGAGATCTTCCAAAAATCTCTTCAACAGGTTCCACTTAAGAGCAGCTTAAATGCTGATAAAGGCTTAACCTGGGCAGTGGTGGCCTAGTGGTTTGGGTGTCAGCCACATGATTCGAGGACTGAGGGTTTGAACCCCTTCCCAATAGGTTGCCCTAAGGTGCCCTTGAGCAAGGTGCCGTCCCTGTTCTGCTCCTCCCTGCGATGGGCTGGCGACCTGTCCAGGGTGCGTCCCCCATCCTTGCCCTGTGTGTGCTGGTTGGACACCAGCACTCCCCTGCGACCCCATTTGGGACAAGCGGCAGAACATGGATGAATGGATAGGCTTAACCTTAGGCAGCTGGAAGTCTTGATTTGTCTTTTTTTGGAGTCCAGTCAAAAGGCCATGACAGTGATCAGTTCTGGTAGAAATAAATGCACTGAATCTGGGTCAGCAGCTCCACCTTTCTTTGTACAAACTCTCCATGTTGACAAGACGAGGCTGTTTTTCGCCTCATCTCCATCTTGAACCACATGCAGGTGAGGTTTAACCAACCTGGAGCTTTATTTCAGCTCCTCCAGACTGGATGTGGGATTGAAAATTACACAGAGGAGAAGCTGAGCTGAAGGAGAAGTGGTGCTGCATGAAGAGGGGACAGTCTGGTGGGACTGGGAGGGTTTGAGGTGCTGAATTTGACATGTTCTAGCTAAAAGAGGAAATGTACAGATGGTACAGCCTTGATTCAGGAATTACAGTGGATACAGGAGATTCACTTCAGATACCAAACTTGGACCAATATTTTGCCCATGTGCTTGTTGGAGCCCTGTTTCATTGTAGTTCAGTTTAGCACAACTAGTTGGTGAAGATGACCAGCTTATTTTCCTCCTGCTGATTTATCTCCCACGTTATGCACTCACTTCATATATAGAGCCATACTAGTTCCACACTGTGGTTGTCATTAAAGGCATTGCTGTGTGTTAAGGGAGAAGAGGCTTCTTAAATACAGCGATCCATGCATCCAGTCATTACCGGTAGGTTGCCTTGAGGTACTCTTGAGCAAGGTACCGCCCCCACCACTTCTCGTTGGGTGGTGGACATGGCTATCCCCTGCTAGACAGTGTGTGTGGGTGAAAAGCAGAGGTTGTATTTTGTTGTGATTCTCTGTGTGGTGTGTTTCACTGTGACAAGTCACTTTCACTATCTGAGCCTTAAACTGGGGCTTGGAGGTTTCTGGTGTCTAGAGGTGCTGAGATGAAAGTGAAAGTGACTGTTCTTTGTGTCAGTGTGAAAAAGAGTGCAACATAAAGTGAACCACACCGAAATTACACATCTGCATTCTATCCACACACACAGACACGTGCAGCAGGAGGCAGCTATTGAAAGCACCCAGGAAGCAGTGATGGGGACGATACCTAGCTCAAGTGTACCTCAGTACAATCTACTGTACTGAGATTCAAACCCATGAACTTCTGATCCTGGGGCCAGCTCAACTAACCATTAGTCCATCGCTGCCCCAAACGGATCATAGTGAAAGTGAAAAGTGAAAGTGACTATTTTTGTCATTGCGAGAACACAGCACAGCACACAGTGAACGACAACAAAATTGCACCACTCAATTTAACCCATGCACACAACCACACACTGTGCAGCAGCTTTGAAAGTGCCCAGGGAGCAGTGACAGGGATGGTACTTTGCTCAAGGGTACCTCAGGGTAACCTACTGGTAAGGGGTTTGAACCCACAATCTTCCGATCCTGGGCCAACT
>CM029386.1:2452741-2457741 GCA_017165825.1 Hepsetus odoe
GGTCTGAGAGATCTGGGACAGGTGTGGTAAAAGCCTGAGAGATCTGGGACAGGTGTGGTAAAAGCTTGAGAGATCTGGGACAGGTGTGGTAATGGTCTGAGGGATCTGGGACAGGTGTGGTAATGGTCTGAGAGATCTGGGACAGGTGTGGTAATAGTCTGAGAGATCTGGGACAGGTGGGGTAATGGTCTGAGAGATCTGGGACAGGTGTGGTAAAAGCCTGAGAGGTCTGGGACAGGTGTGGTAAAAGCCTGAGAGATCTGGGACAGGTGTGGTAATGGTCTGAGAGATCTGGGACAGGTACTGTGCCCATGGCTGGTAGCTCTTGGTGAATATACAGACTCTGAATAAAGTAGGTTGACGAATCTGACTTTCTTCTGAAGTTCCTGAGTGGGGGTTGACGGTGGGTCGACCGGCCGCTAGGATAGATGGCAGTCGCTTCGAGAACAAGGAGTGAAAGATCGTATTGACCTTTACTGTTTGTTTGAGGATGAAGCAGGAACGGTGTTCCTACGTGAAGCTGATGTGTGTCTCTGTCTGAAGATAAACTCTTGGTTCAGTCGCAGTGTGAGGTCAGCAGAACATGTCCCTCAACAGACTGGACGGCAAAGTTTACGTCCAAACTTGTGGTTTGTGTTGAACAGTTTCATTTATACTGAGTGAATATTTGTTACATTTAAGAGTGTATCTGTAGAGAATTAAGAGGAGTAAAGACTTGAGTGTGTGTGTGTGTGTACTACTGCAGCAGTTCTGGTGAGTGTGTGTAGAGTCTTGAGTGATTATCAGTGTGAGAGGCAGTACGGAGAGAGTGTGAAGGAGTGTATCTGTGTGTGTGTGTGTGTGTGTGTGTGCACACATAAGGGTGATGTGTGAAATATAGCTAAAAGTCTTATAACAGTTTCACGTGTTTTTGTTTATTTTTCAATAACAAGCAGAATTAGAGCAAGAAAAAACAGAAAGAGGAACATTGTCACAAACACATTAGAGGGCTGAGGGTCCGTGAAGCAGTGAACAAGAAAATTGGCCCAATGCCCAGAACGTCCTCCGATAATGGTTGACTTAGTGCCAGAAAATTTTGGTGCTGAGGTGCAGATTCTAAAATAATCAATCACAAAGAAAAAAAAAAAAAATCCATAGTAGTATTAATAGGTTCAGTACCTGAAAAAAGTGAAAGTGACAACCCTTGTCATTGCGAGGTCACGGCACAGCACACGTGAACCACAACAAAATTGGACTTCTGCATTTAACCCATGCACTCAAACACCATGCAGCAGTGGGCAGCTATTGAAAGCGCCCGGGCAGCAGTGGCAGGGACAGTACCTTGCTCAAGGGCACCTCAGGGTAACCTACTTGTGAGGGAATCGAACTCACAATCTTCTGATGCGGGGGCAACTCCCTAACCACTAGAGCACCGCTGCCCCAGTGGAAATGAAAAAAAAAGGAAAAGAAAAAAAATGGGAGGGGCAAAGAGAGTCAAAGAGAAAAGATGACTTAAAAATCTAGAACATTGGTCCTGGATGGCCTTCCAGAAAATGTCAAAAGCAAACTGGAAGATGTGGTGGGTCTGACTGAAAAGACGTTTGATGAGTTTGTAGCTCATGTGACACATGCTGTGGATAAATGCAGGAAAATGAAAAGAGAAAGAACCAAAGAAGAAGAAAGAGAAGTGCTGAGAAAGGTGGCACAGCTCCAACTGGGAGAACTGACAGGAAAGTTTAAGAAAAAGGGATAAAAGACTCAAGCTGCAGTTGTGGAAGAAAAGACTTTGCAGGCAACTCGAATGCCAGTGACTCCAAATCCTGCATCACCTGTGAGTCACAATTGGACAGAGTCCAACAACCATCACAGTCCACAGCTCCCTCAGTTCCAGTCATCAATGTGTACACACAGCCTGGTGGAAGTGGACCAAAAAAAAAACAGATATGCAGAGGCAGACAACAGCAGCGACAGCCTCAAGGTCCATCTGGAGTGTGTTTTGGGTGTGTACAAGCAGGACACACCTGAAGGAGATGTTCAGTAAATCCATGGAAGTGACCTGGAGTGTGGGGAGGTGCAGCCTGCCGGGATCCCCAAATTGTGGGTCAAGAACAGTCACAGCAAAACACAAATTTAGGACGTCCAGGGACAGGAGGGAATCAGAACCCTGCCTGGACTGGATTAAATCAAAACTAAATGGATGCTAGGGAGACCCAGAAGGTCCTATAGGGGAGGGTCAGCTCTTACTGGCAAGCTGGAGAGCTGATGAGGAACCAGTGTCGCAGGTTCAGGTGAACGGTAAAGCTACACCCATGATGGTAGATACAGGAGCTTGTTATACATGCCAAAATTCAAATTATGCCATTAACCTCCCCAAGTCAGGAAAGTTCGTTAAGACCGAAGGATTCTTGGGACAAGTGCAGCTAATACCAGTGACTGCTCCAGTTAGTAGTACAAGGAAAAACAGTTCAATCAGCAGTACAAGTAAAACAATCACTTTACCTGTTTTAGTTTCAGAGCAAACTACAGTGAATTTATTCTGGAGAAACGCTTTGTGCCAGTTGAGATTCCAGATTTGGTGAACACCTGATGGAATTTATGTGGATGAAATGGCAGTCAGTTTTCAGATGAATGTGACATTAGGAAAGGAAGCTAATGTGTACTGGTTAGGAGAGATAGAAAAACCAGTTCAGAAATGACTGAGTCTATGGAGAAAGTTTATTTCAGCGCAGACTCCAAAAGCAAGAGACCCCAGATTAGAGTATCACTGTACTATGATTTATGATAGAAGGCAGGTTGAGACTGGCTTAGAAAATATGCAAAAACAAAAGTTAACCTTAAAGCTAGAGGTGTGGTGAGAGGGACAGAAGGAGCAGCGCTTCAAGTGGAAGATAATGAGTTCATTAAGAAGTGCTATGATGCTGAAGGAGCAAGACATGTGACATTGCTAATAAATGAAGGATATGAGTCAAAGGATTCCATGGTTAAATGACCAGAAGAACTAAAGTGGAAGAAGACACAAAATCCATTGATACTGTGTGCTGAAGATCATTCCTTTACAGAAATGACAGCAACACCACAGGCAGTAGCAAATCCCAAGATTTGAAAATGATGATGCCTGGAAGCAAATGAATGCACAGTTTATGGAAGAAGATTCACTGAAGAAACAAATGATTAAGCAGGTTCCTGAAGAACTGTGGTAGTGACATTAGATAGATTTGGGACTGTTATCAGTTTCACCAGTTCAGATCAGATTGAAACCTAGAGCACAACTACCTAGAAGAGCTCAGTATCCATTAAAACCAGAAGCTGAGCAGGGAATAGAGAGAACTATAATGGGGCTGGTAGAAGCAGGAGTGCTAATAGAGATGAGAAACTCATGTAACACTCCAGTACTCCCAGTACAAAAGGTAGATAAAACTAAGTGGTGATTGGTGCACGATCTGAGAGCAGTAAATGCAGCAGTAGAAGATTGGAGAGCGGAAGTGCCCAATCCACACACATTACTTATGAACCTTCCACCAGATGCCAAGTACTTTATCATCCAATAGCAGAAGAGTCGAGGTATCTGTTTGCATTTCCCTACAGGGGGGAGCAGTACAGTTATACAAGGTTACCACAGGGACTCAAACAATCCCCTCATATATTTAATCAAGTCCTGAGACAGGATCTAGAGGAACTAGATCTGAACAGCACAATGCTACAGTATGTTGATGATTTAATCTTGTGTTCAGCAACACTAGAACAATGTCATGAAGACTCTGTTAAAGTTGTCAAAAATTAGCTGAAGGGGGACATAAGGTGTCACAAGCAAAATTACAGTATTGTCAACCACAGGTAGAGTACCTGGGACGACTGGTGGCACATGGAAGAAAAGCAATAGCTCCTTCACAGCTGGAGGGAATCAGTAAAGAACCACAACCAATGACAGTGGGACAGAAGATGTCATTCCTAGGAATGACAGGATTTAGTGCAGAATGGGTTTAAGATCATGCAATAAAGACTGAAAGAACCCTATCAGGCACCACCTCTGGGACAATTGGAGTACCAATCCCAGTCCAAGTGTGCATCCACTAGTAAGGACAGCCATGTCAGAATCTAGAAAGGACATTTCGTCCAGAGACCAGCAGGCAGAGCAACGCTCACTGGGGAACAGGAGGAGCCAGATGAGACTGAGGACTCAGATGACTTAGAGGAGACAGAGGAGCAGGAGGAGAGCACAAGATCAGGGAAACAGGTCAGAACAAGACAATTCCAGTCCATCACAGAGCCAGCAGAGCCCATCAGTTCCATCCTCCCAGTACCAACTCACAGCAGCGGTTAATCAGCAGATGCCCCGTATGTCCAGGGAGACGGGACAGAACCAGACGTTACTGATCATGAAGTGTCTGGCACCCAGTGTTTTGGAAGGAGAATTTTTTATAATTATTCTTTTATATTTTGTTTATATCCTGGTTTTTAGGCATATATTCAGTTTTTTTATTTGTAGTGATCTTTTATGGACTGTGTAAGCGTTAAAGTTGAAGTATTTTAATCTACATCTTGGTAAGAGAAGGTATCTCTAATATTATCCTGAAACAGCATGTGGTCTACTCCAATATGTACCCATGTCTGAGTCATCATTTCGTTGGTTATTTTGTAATCCCAAGAGCTGGATCAGACTAAGCTGGGGAACCGTTGATGCCAAGTGCAGAAAACGTTATCGCAACATCTTGGTAGAGTGGGAATTGTTCCCTCTGGAAAATGACTAAAAGTAAAGAAGCGGCACAGAGGTTCTTCACCCACTCTTGGGGGACGGGTCTCTCTTCTTAGTAACAAGGTCAGCTACAGTTTGGGTATGTTATCTTCTTTTGTTTAGTATTTAGCCATACACCTGTAAACAGTTATGTTATTAGTTAAAAATGCTAAGAGAGGCGATTAAAAACTCGATGGGAGGCAGTCTTGAACCACTGCAGTCTTGAACCACTGCAGTCTTGAAGCAACCTTCAGTAACAGGGTGTCTGCGTTAAGATGTTTGTCTGTTG
>CM029386.1:2462741-2596949 GCA_017165825.1 Hepsetus odoe
ATAATTATTGAAATGAAGTCTATCTGTCTGCAATCTAAGTGTCACATGATCTCTCAGTATAAACACACCTTTTCTCCAAACAAGCTGGGACAAAGTTGTTGAGTAGAAGTGCATGTAAGTCAGGGTTGGGTTATAAAATATCCACCTTGATGATCCCTCGAGCACCATCAAATCCATCATTCTAAATTGGAAAGAACATGGTAACAAACCCAAGCAAGAGAGAGCCACCCACCAAAACTCAACAGACCGGGTAAAGAGGGCGTTAATCAAAGAGCTGCACAGAGACGACAGGTAACCCTGAAGGAGTGGCAGAGTTCCACAATAGAGACTGGAGTATCTGTCCATAGGACCACAATAAGCTGTACACTCCATAGAGCTTAACGTAAATAAGAAGGCACATTTAGAGTTTGCCAAAAGGCATCTGGGCGACTCCCCAGATGTATGGAGGAAGGTGCTCTGGTCAGATGAGACTAAATGCACCAGCCACCAAGGAAATGCTGGTGTCTGGTGCAGACCCAAATTTATCCCATCACCCAAAGAACACAATCGCCACCGTGAAAGATGGTGGTGGCAGCATCATGCTGTGAAAATGTTTTTCAGCAGTAGGAACTGGGGAACCAGTCAATGAGGGAAGGATGATGGGAAAACAGGGATGGCTCTCTTTGAGCAAACCTGTGTCAGTCTGCCTGTGATGAGACTTGACGAGGTTCACCTTTCCAGCAGGACAATAACCCAAGCAACTACAAAGCAACACTTGAGGGGGGTTTAAGGGAGAAACATTTAAATGTGTTGGAATGGTTTCTAAATAAAGTCCAGACCAATCCAATTGAGAATCTGTAATAGACTTGAAGATTGCTGTTCACAAGCAGAAACCACTAAAGATGAAGGAGCTGAAGCAGTTTTATGAGCAGGAATGCAAAATCCCAGTGGCAAGATGCCGTGGCAAGCCCAAAGATATTTATACAAAGCGACTTGCAGGTGTAATTACCGCAAAAGATGGCTCAACAAAGTACTGACTTTGGCAGGGTTAACAGTTCTGCATGTTGTAGTTTTCTGTAATTTTGAGTCCCATTTGTTGTTTCAAGAAAAAACATCTCTTCAAAGTTGTAGAAGAAAAACTAAATAAAATTGTAAAACTCAAACAATCCATTTTAACATTTAACACACACACACACACACACACACACACACACACACACACAAACACACATACACACACACACACACCCACACACTGCCGCACAATAATAATAAAGTAAGTATGTGTTTTAAATAATATAGTCAACTATTTGTACAATTTTGTTGGTATTCTGACCTGAGAGTCTCCAGTTTACAGTGTGAACTCCTCAGTCCAGCAGAGAGCAGCTCCAATTCTGAATCCTGCAGGTCATTGTTACTGGAGGAATAGATCTTTCAGGGAGTTTTCTGACTGTAAAACTGACTGCAGGGTTTGGGATAGGACTGTTTACTGAGTTTACACACAGTGAGTCTGTAAAAGAAGAGTAAATACAACACTTCTCATAACATCTTACACAGAAATATTAGCATATTTTTTAGCACATTTCCATAGTTCTTGGAAAAGAAAAAAAAAAACTGCAGATGGTCTGTCTTCACAAAATCTTGATCTGAGAGCTCCAGTTTACAGAACTTATATTTATCTTCAGTGATGAAGAGACAGAATCCTCACCTGAGAGTCTCCAGTTTACAGTGTGAACTTTATATTTATCTCTCAGTGATGAAACCTGAGAGTCTCCAGTTTACAGTGTGAACTCTTCAGTCCAGCAGAGAGCAGCTCCACTCCTGAATCCTGCAGGTCATTGTTACTGAGGTCCAGATCTTTCAGGGAGTTTTCTGATTGTAAAACTGACTGCAGGGTTTGACAGGACTGTTTACTGAGTCTGCACACAGTGAGCCTGTAAAAAACAAACTCATTTAATGAATCACTACCAGATTAACATATTTAGAGGATTCTCCTCACAACATTCCTGTTTCATAAATTAAATCAGGATTAACACTCAGTTATATATTAATGGAAATAATAAAACAAACAGAGTTAAAAGAAAAGGAAAATTGGATAAAAAAAAAAAAATACAGTGATGCCTAAATACTTCTCTGACCTGAGAGTCTCCAGTTTAGAGTGTGAACTTTATATTTATCTTCAGTGATGAAGAGACAGAATCCCTCACCTGAGAGTCTCCAGTTTACAGTGTGATCTTCAGTCCAGCAGAGAGCAGCTCCACTCCTGAATCCTGCAGGTCATTGTTGCTGAGGTCCAGATCTTTCAGGGAGTTTTCTGATTGTAGAACTGACTGCAGGGTTTGACAGGACTGTTTACTGAGTCTGCACACAGTGAGCCTGTAAAAGAAGAGTAAATACAACACTTCATACAGAAGATCAGACAGAAAAACACAAATAACATTTACATAATTACACAGTTCTAGTGTAAAACTGAAGAACATCCCTGTGTGTTTTAAACCTGAGAGTCTCCAGTTTACAGTGTGAACTTTATATTTATCTTCAGTGATGAAGAGACAGAATCCTCACCTGAGAGTCTCCAGTTTACAGTGTGAACTCTTCAGTCCAGCAGAGAGCAGCTCCACTCCTGAATCCTGCAGGTCATTGTTACTGAGGTCCAGATCTTTCAGGGAGTTTTCTGATTGTAGAGCTCTAGCCAGAGTTTCAAGGGACTGTTTTGAAAGATTACACCCAGCAAATCTACAATTTAAGGAGAACATTTAAATCAAATATGAAAACTGAGAAACTGTGTTGCATTTGGAGTTACGTGAAAAAAATATTTTTTAATACAAGTTCTATTCAGTTCCTTTCCATTTGTTCTGCACATGGTTTTGTCTTGATTCTTTTCTTCTTCTTCTTCTTCTTCTTCTTTTGCTTTTGGCTGCTCCCGTTAAGGGGTTGCCACAGCGGATCAACTGTCTCCATTTCTTCATGTCCTCTGCATCTTCCTGCTTCAAATCGACCACCTCTTTGTTCTCTCTCACCACGTCCAAAAACCTCCTCTTTGGTCTTCCTCTTCTCCTCTTTCCTGGCAGCTCCAGCTTCAACATCCTCCTTCCAATATAATCCTCATCTCTCCTCTGGACATGTCCAAACCAACACAAACTTGCTTCTCTAACTTTGTCTCCAAAACGTCTAACCTGAACTGTCCCTCTAATATACTTATTTCTAATCCTGTCCATCCTCGTCACACCCAACGAAATTCTCAGTATCTTTAACTCTGACACCTCCAGCTCCACCTCCTGCCTTTTCGTCAGTGCCACTGTCTCCAACCCATACAACATAGCTGGTCTCACAACTGTCCTATACACCTTCGCTTTTACTCTAGCTGGTACGCGTCTGTCACAAATCACTCCAGCCACTCTTCTCCCCCCTTTCCAACCTGCCTGCACTCTCTTCTTCACCTCTCTTCCACACATCACCGTTACACTGAACTGTTGATCCCACGTATTTAAACTCCACCACCTTTGTTACCTCCACTCCCTGCATCCTAACCACTCCACTTTCCTCGCTTTCATTCACACTCATGTATTCTGTCTTTGCCCTACTCACTTTCATTCCTCTGCTCTCTAGAGCAGATCTCCATCTCTCCAGGCTGCTCCCTACTCTCACTACAGATCACAATATCATCAGCAAACATCATTGTCCATGGAGACTCCTGTCTAACCTCGTCCGTCAACCTGTCCATTACTATTACAGACAAGAATGGGCTCAGTGCTGATCCTTGATGTAATCCAACCTCTACCTTAAATGCATCCGTCACTCCCACTGCATATCTCACCACTGTTACACTGCCATCATACATATCCTGAACTACTCTCACATACTTCTCTGTAACACCAGACTTCCTCATACAAAACCACAACTCCTCTCTAGGCACCCTGTCATATGCATATAAGTCCACAAAGGCATAATGCAGCTCCCTCTGACCTTCTCTGTACTTCTCCATCAACACCCTCAGAGCAAACACCGCATCTGTAGTGCTCTTTCTTGGCATAAAACCATACTGTTGTTTACTAATCCTCACCTCCTTTCTCAACCTAGCTTCCACTACTCTTTCCCATAACTTCATGCTGTGGCTGATCAACTTTATCCCTCTATAGTTACTACAGCTCTGTGCGTCACCCTTATTCTTGAAAATCGGTACCAGTGCACTCCGTCTCCACTCCTCAGGCACCCTCTCACTTTCCAAGATTGTGTTAAACAATCTGGTCAGAAACTCAACTGCCATCTCCCCTAAACACCTCCATGCTTCCATCGGTATGTCAACCGGTCCAAAAGCCTTTCCATTCTTCATCCTCTTCATCACTGCCCTTACTTCCATCTTGTTTATTTGCTGCACTTCCTGGTTCACTCTCCTCACATCATCCAATCTTCTCTCTCTCTCATTTTATTTATTCATGAGCCCCTCAAAGTATTCCTTCCATCTGCTCAACACGTTCTGTTCACCTGTGAGTACGTTTCCATTTCTATCTTTAATCGCCCTGACCTGCTGCACATCTTTCACAGATCTGTCTCTCTGTCTAGCCAAACGGTAAAGGTCCTTTTCTCCCTCTTTGCTGTCCAACCTCTCATACAATTCACCAAATACCTTATCTTTGGCCTTTGCTACCTTTGCTATGCCTGTCTGCTTTCTTCATCTCTCTGACTGTCCCATGTCTTCTTTGCATCCCTCTTCTTCTGTATACACTCCTGAACTTCTCAGTTCCAAAAGCAGGTTTTCTTAACCTCCTTCTTCCTTCCAGATGTCACACCAAGTACATTTCTAGTCATCTGCCTCATCACTTCTGCAGTAGTTTCCCAGCAATCCAGTAGCTGTTCAACACCTCCCAGTGCCCGTGTTAACTACTGCCTGAATTCCACCTTGCAGTCCTCCTCCTTCAGCTTCCACCACTTGATCCTCGACTCTGTCATCACTTTCCACTTCTTCATGACCTCCAAGGTCATCCTACAGACCACCATGCTCTGCTGTTTAGCTACACTCTGCCCTGTCACTACTTTGCAGTCTCCAATCTCTTTCAGACTGACCCTCCTGCAAACAATATAATCTACCTGGATGCATCTTCCTCCACTCTTAAACGTCACCCTGTGCTCCTCTGTCTTCTTAAAATAAGTATTAACTACAGCCATTTCCATCCTTTTTGCAAAATCTACAACCATCTGACCTTCAGCATTCCTCTCCATGACACCATGCCTACCCTACACACCTCCTCATCCCCTCTGTTCCCTTCACAAACATGGCCATTAAAATCTGCACCAATCACTCTCTCTCACTTGGGCACACTCTCTATCACTTCATCTAACTCACTCCAGAATTTTTCTTTCTCTTCCATCTCACAACCAACTTGTGGAGCATATGCACTAACAACTTTCATTATCACACCTTCAACTTCCAGCTTCAAACTCATCACCCTCCCTGACACCCTCTTCACCTCCAAAACACTCTTCACATACTCTTCCTTCAGGATAACACCTGCTCCATTCCTCCTTCTATCCACACCATGGTAGAACAGTTTAAACCCCCCTCCAATACATCTGACTTTACTTCCCTTCCATCTAGTCTCTTGCACACACAAAATGTCAACCTTCCTTCTCTCCATCATATCAGCTCATTCTCTACCTTTACCAGTCATGCTGCCAACATTAAAAGTCCCTACCCTCACTTCCACTCTCCTCTCCTTCTTTCTCTCCTCCTCCCTCTTCTTCTCTTCTTCTCCTCCTTTGGACAACAGTAGCCCAGTTTCCACCAGCACCCTGTAGGCTAACAGCACGGCTGATGGCGTTGCACACAAACTGTAAGAGCCCTACCCCGACGGGGCACTAGGGGGAGCCAAAACGCTATTGGGAGACCAATCATTTACATTTATGGCATTTAGCAGATGCTCTTATCCAGATTTCCTAATATCCAATTCCTAATTACAGGGACAGTCCCCCTGGAGCAACTCCAGGTTAAGGGTCTTGCTCAGGGTGTTTGCACAGGGTTGATTTGTTGGAATATTTCTCAGTTTAAACACAATTTGTGGTGGTGGTAGTGCCAGAGGTTGGATTTAAACCGAGGATCCGTTGAGCCATTGGTCCACAGGCAAATATCCTACCACTAGACCACCACCACCCTCTCAGTCAGTTGCAGTAATCAACAGTGATTCGGTTCACCTATGCTCTTCCGAAGGGAAGGAAAACAGTGCAGAGTTGCTGGGTTGTTTAATGACACAGACTGTAATTTCGTAAACATCCCTGGGCGCGCTCTCTCTCTCTCTCTCAGATCGGCACCCTCGAGCCTTGTCTTGTTGTGCTGCCTGATGCTGCTCCCCCCCTCCCCCCCACCCTATGAGTTTCTCAAGTTTCTCGTTCTCACTAAAACATTTAAGCTCAAACACATATCTGTTTTGAGCATTTTGTTTCCCACCTGTTTTGAGAGCTTTATTTTCCACCCATTTCTGGGTTGGTTGCGGTGTATTTTGGCTACTGGCAGCTTCAGTTACTGCATTTGGGTCCTAAACCAGTATGGTTCCCTGCGTTCAGAGTGGGTAACACCATTACACAAACAAAATAATAATAATAATTAAAAATATATATTTAAGAGACTATTTTGAGTTTTCTTCAATGGGGCAGCGGTGGCCTAGCGGTTAGGGCATTAGCTGCATGATCGGAGGATCAGGGGTTCAAACCCCTTCCCAATAGGTTGCCCTGAGGTACCCTTGAGCAAGGTACCGTCCCCATCACTGCTCCCCGGGCGCTTTCAATAGCTGCCCACTGCTGCACGGGTTTGAGTGTGCATGGGTTAAATGCAGAGGTCCAATTTCGTTGTGGTTCATGTGTGCTGTGCCATGACCTCGCAATGACAAGGGTTGTCACTTTCACTTTTCACTTTCACTTTTCCTAACAGCTCGACAGTCTGTCTCTCCTGCCAGTTTTAGTTTCTACCACTTATTGTTTTCCACTTGTTTTGAAATTTTGTCTTTTTTTTGTTTTCCAACTTTTGATGTTCTCCACCCATTTTTCTTCCACCCATCTAGGCCTATTTTGTCCCATTTGATTTTCCACCAGCTTTGGAATAAGTTTTTTGGGTTTTGCTGCACCTGACCTCTGAGGCTCCTGCTCTTCCTCACTCAATGTGGCCACACCTTTACCTTTTGTATATTTCACAACTCAGACTTTCAGAAAAACATCAATAAAGAGTAGAATTTCTAAATCCAACATCAGGTATACAATACACTCGTAATGGTGGATTTGAGGCAGTTTAGAAACTCATTTCTAAGAACTCTAAAAAGTGGTCTTTTTCTTTTTTTTCTTTAATTATCATGGAACATGTAACTTGTTTAATTATACTGGCTACAGATCAGAAGAGTACCAACTTCTGCCTAAATATAATTCTAATAAACACTCACTGAGCTTTTCTGTAGTTTCCGATCGCTGGGATGAGTCGTCTGTAACCCTCCTCTGATGTGTTGAACTTCTTCAGGTTAAACTCTTTCTTCTCATACTGGGAGTTTAGACGCATGTAGGTGATGACTGAGCACTGGACTGGAGAGAGCTGCTGTTTAGAATATTTATCTGAAATGAGAGAGACCGTGTAAGCTTCCAAACTCACCGTTATCCAGAAAGTGAAACTGTAACTGCAATTTTTCGTTTTTTCACATTGTACATTTTACAAAGGCAGCTTGTGAGAGAAAACATTCAGAAATAAATGACCCTCCCTTTTGTGTAGTTGACCATAAAACATGAACTGTTTGCCCTGATTTCACACGTTTGATAACTTCATTTACATATTTCACTGGGGCTCAATGATTTGGATAAAATACTTGCAAATTATTAAAACAGTATCTCCACTAAAGTTTCATTATTGTTTTAAAATGTATCTAAAAACCCAGGTCCTTTTTTGCCTTAATATTTATTTTGGGTTTTTTGTTAACTTGAGGCTAAATTACTAATTGTTATGTACCAGTCTGTCGATTTACAAGCTTAGCAATTATTTACTTTGTTATTGTCCATATTTGATAATAAAACACATAATTTAAATTGCAGCCCTTGCCATTTTAAAATTTGTTTTCCATTTAATTGTGATTTTGCCATAAAGAAAATTTACCCCTAATGATTTAACAGAAACAGCAGCAAATTGATCAATTTCCATGTCCAATCCAAAAAGTGTTGCTGCCTTGTAATGATTTTACAATAGCTGAAGACATTTCTAACAATAAGAAATAATCTGATCATGTGCATCGTAACAGACTATAATCATGATAACACAAAACGTTCATTTCTGTTCTTAATGAGGATTGTGTATTATTGCAGTAGATCGACTCTTTCTGCGTGTTCAACTCTGCTGTGCTAATCTGACAACACAGTCTTTAACTTCTTGGTTCAGTCAGATGTTCCTCCATCTTTAAACAATCACTGCTGGTAAAGTATGTGTTCAGGCTGCACTCATGTTATGAACAATGTGCAGAAAGTTACAACTGAATTCTCCCAGTTGTAGCATCTGCTCCTACTTCTAAAGAAGACTAAGACATAACATATTCTAAGCATTCATCACCGAGGAAGAGAGCTGCAGGAAAGTTAATGAACATTTCTACATCACTTCTGGAGTTCAAAAGTCACTTTTGAAGTGTTGTTGTTTAGGGTGTGAAAGGCATGATCAACAGTTTTAATGCACATGCTTCAAAATACTGAGACTGTTCTTTTAAGCAAAGTTATTCAATACATGTTTTAAATATAAAAATAATATTTCAAAAGATGTAAGATGTACCTTTCAAGATGTAAGCTATAAAGGCAGCTAACACAACAGCAAAAACTGAAATACAGATGATGGCAATCTTCCCAGCATGAAAACCAGCTCCTGAAATACAGACCAGATAAAACGTCAAACCAGGCCAAACGCCAAACATATTTAGTGATACAAAATCTTCAAAGACTTCAAGAAATAACCTTAAAATTATTTCAGAAAGTTATTTAAGTGAGTTATCTTAGAGTAACATCCTGAAACCCTGCACAGCTGATATTCTTATTGTATATTTAATAAACTGAGATTTCATCTGTGATCGCACTCTGTTAACTGTTAATTAACTAATTAGTTAATGATTAACCAAGCATACTTACTACTTAACAACCACTTAATTAGCAATTAACTCTTAATTAAATTAATATAATACCTTGTAAGGCAATATCTTTTTCAGAGCACATTAAGTAAAGAAAAGGGTCAGTAAAAAGAAATTACTCATCATGTGACCTGACCATATCATGACCACTGAATATGTGGACATGAAAATGTCCAAGAAAGGTCTATGTTAAACCTGAAGCTGCATAATAGAAGAAAAATGTAATGATAAATGAACAGATAGTTCATGAATTTAGTGCATTTTTATTTTTGTGAGTAAACTCATTTGTCTCACAAATGTTTAATTTGCAATAAACAAGCAACATTCAGTAAAAAGTAAATATATGCTTAAAGCTAAAGATAAACTAGAATACCATTTTATAAATTATGTTAACATAAAAGTATTTAATACTTAATAAACAGTTAAGTGATAACAATTATGTGAAATTAAAACTTTATTAGATCATTAATTACTTTCTGGCCCTTACAGTGTGACTGATTAAAGAGTGTATTTTTTAAAAGTAATTAATAAGTAATGATACAATGAAACTGTAAGAACTTTTACCTCTAACTTCAACATGAACATTTACATCGTCATACCAGGACTCAAATTTAACAGCACACTGATAAACTCCTTCATCTGAGGGCTGGACTGCTGAGAGTTTCAGTGATGTGTTGCCTTTCTTCAGTTCTTCTTTAAATAAACTGGTTCTTCCTTTATAAGACTCCATCTGTCTCTCATTTCGGTCTTTATAATTTTCATAGAGATGCACTAGTGTCTCTTCTAGTTGCAGCCTCATCCACTCAACTTCCATGTCCTCAGCACTGAGGCTTGGTTGGAGAGAACAGGGCAGAACCAGATCTTCACCAGCATTTACAACAAGATGAGCAGCTGGACCCACAACCTTTAAATATGCTAGAAAGAAAAAAACAAAAGTTGTGTCCAGTTTCTCAAGTTTTCTCAAGTACAAGTAGGTGAAAGTGTAGCGCTTCTACAGAGAACTGGATGAGAGACCCCCAGTTATTGAAATTTCATGTGTTCCCACTATAGAAACATCAAATATATTCAGTATACTCTTGTATATTATATGTGTTGTATGAGAGATTTGACAGTAAGGAGGGAGAAAATTACCTATACAGATTAGCTGGATAGGGAGAGAGAGCTGGGAAAGATGTGCAGCAGCTCAGTGCAAGTAAGCGTAGAAATGGAAATGTACGCACAGGTGAACAGAGCATGTTGAGCAGATGGAAGGAGTACTTTGAAGGGCTGATGAATGAAGAGAATGAGAAAGAGAGGGGATTGAATGATGTGAGGATAGTAAACCAGGAGCTGCAGCAAATAAGCAAGATGGAAGTAAGGGCAGCAATGAAGAGGATGAAGAATGGATGGGCTGTTGGTTTCAAATGACATACTGGTGGAAGCATGGAGGTGTTTAGGAGAGATGGTGTTGAGGAGAAGTGAGAGGATGCATGAAGAGTGGATCCGAAGTGTACTGGTACCAATTTTCAAGAATAAGAGTGATACATAGAGCTGTAGTAACTACAGAGGGATAAAGTTGATCAGCTACAGCATGAAGTTATGGGAAAGAGTAGTGGAAGCAGGTTAAGAAAAGAGGTGAGGATTAGTGAACAGTGTTATTGTTTCATGCTGAGATAGAGCACTACAGATACAATGTTTGCTCTGACGGTGCTGATAGAGAAGTACAGAGAAGGTCGGAAGGAGTTACATTGTGCCTTTGTGGACTTAGAAAGCATATGACAGGGTGCCTAGAGAGGAGTTGTGGTTTTGTATGAGGAAGTCAAGAGTAGCAGAGAAGTATGTGAGAGTAGTTATATATGAGGTCAGTGTGACAGTGGTGAGTTCTTCAGTAAGAAGAATGGATGCATTTAAGGTAGACAAGGCTTGACAGGAGTCTATGTGGGCCATGATGTTTACTGATGAATTTGTGATCTGCAGTGAAAGTAGGGAGCAGCCTGAGGAGAACCTGGAGAGATGGAGATCTGCTCAAGAGAGGAGAAGAATGAAAGAGAGATTGACAAAGATGGATTAAACAAGTGTGAATGAAAGGGAGGAAAGTGCAGTGGTTATGATGCAGGGAGTAGAGGTAACAAAGGTGGAGGATTTTAAATACTTGGGATCAACAGTTTAGAGTAACGATAAGTGTGGAAGAGAGGTGAAGAAGAGTGCAGGCAGGTTGGAATGGGTGAAGAAGAGTGGCTGGAGTCACTTGTGTCAGACGGGTACCAGTGAGAGTAAAAGGGAAAGTTTACAGGACAGTAGTGAGACCAGCTATGTTGTATGGGTTGGAGACGATGGCACTGACAAAAAGACAGGAGGCGGAGCTGGAGGTGTCAGAGATAAAGATGCTGAGATTTTCATTGGATGTGACAAGGATGGACTGGATTAGAAATGAGTATTGTAGAGGGACAGATCAGGTTAGATATTTTGGAGACAAAGTGAAAGAAGGTTGTGTTGGTTTGGACATGTCCAGAGGAGGGACGAGGAGTATGTTTGAATTACCGCACTAATCTCACATTTTAACGCCTTCATTTCCCCTTAAACTCCTTTATTAAAACCAGTCTTGGTTTCTCCTGCCTTTGATAAATACTTTATAAATACAAAAATTCTGGAGTCCTTCACTCTGATCAACATGCCACATTTCAGGCCTGTATTTTATGTGATTTTTTACTTCCTCAGTCTATTATGAATCCTGAAGTCACACTAATGTAATATTTCTGATTTAATAACAACTGAATGAGAAAAATAATGTATTTGTAACTCACTTATGAATTATCTTGTTCAACAATACAAATAATCTTTTCAATTTTAAGAATTATTCAAACTGTTACCGCTCACTTTTGACTTCAACATGGACAGTGGCGTCTTCATTCCAGGACTCTGATTTAACAGCACACTGATAAACTCCTTCATCAGACGGCTGGACGGCTGAGAGTCTCAGTGAAGTGTTTCCTTTCTTCAGTTCTTCTTTAAACAGAACAGTTCTTCCTCTGTAAGACTTTATCTGTCTCTCATTTCTGTCTTCATGATCTTCATAAAGATGAACTAAATTATCAGTTGCAGGCAGACCAAGTTTGTTCCACTCCACCATCATATCCTCAGCACTGATGTTGGGTTGAAGAGAACAGGGCAGAACCAGATCTTCACCAGTTTTAACATCAAGAGGAGCAGCTGGACCAACAACCTTAAAGTGTTCTGTAGAAAAACATGATGTAAAATAAAAATTAATAATTACACATGGACATTTTTGATCCACAATCTGAGTGTTAATCTGCTCCAGTACAGTCAGTTCATTCTTTATTTATTATTCTGTTAATTTAACACCTCAGACAGAAGTGCTCCTGTGGATCAGCTAATATATTGTTTGACACCAGTGATTTTATATAAACTGTATCGGTCAGTCAAAAGTCTGAATCTGAGATCCTATAATTTATTAAACAAGTGTTTCTAACTACATCTGAAACATTTATGAAATTACTTTCCATTTCTAGCTCTCACCCCCACCTCCCAACCTTTACCCAACACAGAGAGAAAAGGCAGATTTTTACAGCACAGTGCACACATACCTGACATGGTCTCCATAAAACCAGTGAAAACCAGTAGCATCACACGGAATAACACCATCCCTGAAAGACAGTTTGACTCTGTCAGAAAGCAGAACTCTACATGTACGAGAAACCACTCAAACTTCTTAAACCTGACTTTGAGGATTTTACTGTTACATATTCACAACTTTCATACTTTTATTCTTCAACATGAACTTCTCCTACTTTAACTTTCATATAGTGAACTCTCACATGATGAAGAATAAAAATTACATTTCCACTTGTTTTAAACTCTCTAAAACAACCTGGTAAATAAATATTTATTCAGTCTGAAGCAAAGTTACTTATTACAACATTAACATTCTCAACTTCTCAGCATTTCTCAGCATATTTTAAAAAGTCTCCAGAGAGAGAGAGAGAGAGAGAGAGTGTCATGTTGCGGAGGGGAAAAGAGGCGCAAGTGCACGGCGGCGATTTTAGAGGGTTTATTTGATGAACAAATGAACGTAGGAGACAAAAACCGGGTGAGCCACAACAAAGAACAGGCGAGTCTGGGTCGGTCTGGAACTCCTTAAATACTAAGCTAGCCAGGTGTGAGGGATTAAGTGGTGATGGTAATTGGGTGTACTGGAAAACATGGTCAGAACTCCGGTGATCGGGACCGAGGCGTGTCGCGAACCGTGACAGAGAGAGTGTGTGTGTGTTGTGCATTGATCAGCTGTTTAACGATTCCACAGAAAAGTAAACCGCATTCCACTGACAGGAGTGGCTTCAGTCCTTAACACTAGGAACCCCCGAAATTTATTTTTAAAGTCTCTGTTTGAAATAATAAACGCTTTGTCACTTTTTATTAAAAAAAGGTGAAGAGAGGCTTTTTATCAGTATTTTAAGGCCTCTGATCAAGAAAACAATTATTTTTATATCTGCATAAAAACAACACATCTGATGAGATTTCAGTCTGGGTTTCAGCCTCGTCACAGCACTGAAGCAGCTCCAGTAAATCTTTGTATCACTGCCAGTTTTTCTTTCCTTTCTGCAGCATTTGACACAACAGATCACACCATCATATCAGACAGACTAGAAAACCTGGTAACAGGAAGAGCCTGGTTTAATTAAAACCTGACCAGCCGCTGTCAGTTTGAAGTGCAAACAGTGAAACATCCCTCCATACAACTTTAATACATCAGTCCCACAAGGTTCAGTCCCAGAAACCCTAAAGTTTACACTGGTTTCCATTAAACATGTGATCAGCTTTCATTGAGTGTTCTGTGTAAGAGTATATACATCAACAAAACCAAATGAAATATTTAAACACACAGAAGACTCTGAACTGTCGGGTTTATTGCTAGACTTTACTAATTTCTCACTTCATCCTTTGTCCTGCTCTCAGGGTGTTTTGGTAGGAGCTTATAAAAAGCACTGCATCACACACATAAATCATTTAACAGATATAAACCTGATCACTCCAACAACTTCAGGAGGTGACCTGAGACTCACTCACATCATAGCAGAGAAGAATATAAACACCTTGCAGTGGAAGATATGAAGTGACTTTTGGTAAAAGACTTAAACCAATATTTTAAAGAAAATAAAGCCAATAAAACTGAATAAAATGAAAAGACTAAAGTTTCAATATTTTAATATTTCCATTTTCAGATTCTCTATATTAGAAAGACTGTTTTTATTTCAGTGTAAAATAAGACTCCAAAGACAAAGTTCATTCTTATTCTGAATTTAGTGATCCCCTGACTTCACCTGACCTGGGTTCACTCTGAGAGTGTGATTCTGTCTGACAGTCTTTTCCACAAGCAGTAAACTAGTAATAATCTCCATTAAAACCCTGAGAGCAGAGTTACCTGTTTCTGGGAGGAGAGTTTTCTCTTCTTTCAGAGTCTTCAGTTAGAAAAGTTCAGCTCTGCCTCTGAAGACTGAAGAACAGACTGAATAATCTTTTCTTCAGAAACTCTGAACAGGTTGGGACACATTTCAGTCACATCAGAAGTTTATCTAACATCCAATCAAATGATACTACAAACATGAATGTGTGTGTGTGTGTGTGTGTGTGTGTGTGTGTGTGCATGCATTAGAGAAAGTGAAAGAGAGATATAAGAGCACAAGAATCTGTAAGAAGACTAAAGTTTAGGTCACTGATCAACAGAAGAAGAAAAGAGAATATTGAGTTCTGTGGATTTTGATCTCTATAGTGTAATGGTCCAGTTCCTGCACAAGCTCCAGCTCCTTTCCCCCAGAGAGCTGATCTTCCATGGGACCAGGAATGAAGCCATACTGTTCTGGGACACAATTTAACACCAGGCTTTGATCAAGCTTTTATTCTCCATTGTTGAGGTTAAACGGGAGGACCATGTTACGCAGGGCAACAGTGACCTGAACCCAGATGTTTTTTATCTTCAAAACTGTGTTAGTAAGTTTGCGGGAACACATTGCACAACGAGACCTCATCATCTTTTTTCGGTTGCTCCCGTTTAGGGGTCACCACAGCAGATCATCTGTTTTCATTTCTTCCTTTCCTCTGCATCTTCCTCCTTCAAACCGACCACCTGCATGTTCTCTCTCACCACGTCCATAAACCTCCTCTTTGGTCTTCCTCTTTTCCTCTATCCTAGTGGCTCCATCCTCAACATCGTCCTCCCAGCATGATCCTCATCTCTCCTTTGGACATGTCCAAATCCACGCAACCTTGGTTCTCTAACTTTGTCTCCAAAGCATGTAACTTGAGCTGTCCCACTTATATGCTCATTCCTAATCTTGTCCGTTTTCATCACTCCCAAAGAAATTCTGAGCACTTTTAATCCTGACAACTCCAGCTCTACCTCCTGTCTTTTTGGCGGTGCCACCATCTCCAACCCGTACAACATAGGTGGTCTCACTACTGTCCTGGTTACAGGGACTGTCCCTCTAATCAGGTGTTGTAAGTTGCTCTGAGCACCTGGAGCAACTTGGGGTTAAAGGTTTTGCTCAGGAACCCAGTGGTAGTATTGCTGGAGGTGGGATTTGAACTGGTAGTATTTTGGTCCAAAGATGAGTATCCTACCACTAAACCACCACCTTCTGATCACCACCACTGCTTCTGACCTTCTCTGTACTTCTCCCTCCATCAACCCGTCAATTAAAATCTGCACCAACTTGTGGAGTATAAGCACTAACAACGTTCATCATCACACCTTCAACTTCCAACTTAAAACTCATCACCCTCCGTGACACCCTCTTCACCTCCAAAACACTCTTCACTTACTACCCCTCCATCTAGTCTCTCACACACAGAATATCAACCTTCCTTCTCTCCATCACATCAGCTAATTCTCTACCTTTGACAGTCATGCTGTCAGCATTAAAAGTCCCTACTCTCACTTCTACTCTCCAACCCTTCTTTCTCTCCTCCTCCCTCTGGACATGCCTTCCTTTTCTTCTTCTTCTTCTCCTTTGGCCAACAGTAGCCCATTCTCCACCAGCACCTTGTAGGCTAACAGTACTGGTGGTGGTCGTTAACCCGGGTCTCGACCGATCCGGTATGGAATTCTGTATTGTTGTCCGCATATTGATTTGGCAAAGTTTTACACCGGATGCACTTCCTGACGTAACCCTCCCCATTTACCCGGGCTTGGGACCAGCATGAATAAATACACATCCCTAGTGTTTGGGTTAACCAAGCCACCAGTTAAAAATGCTCTTATTCCAACTTCTCCATTTTCATATTCCTAAAATGAAGGCAGTGATGCATTGTGGGTAGATTATAGGCAGAGACTTCATACCTTTAACATAGGGTGTGGCTCAGTTCCTGGTACGAGTGGAAAAGCCTCAGTACTGCGACTGGACCTGCAAAGCACCCCAGTAAAGCTTCATCCTATTACCCCCCCAATACAAATATCCCAGTTGTCTCTTCTCCACATTTCCAAGATTAGCAGACATGCTGTGTCAGGGAACTCAAAGCAATTAATAAACATTATAATCCCTTGATGTCTTCAAGTCTTTATACCTTAACTTTGCTCAAAATCCAGTCTCTCGCTCATTTTCTTAGCTGCTTGTCCTGAATAGGGTTTGTGAGCAGTGCTGGAGTCTATCTCAGCTCTCACAGTGTGAAAAGAGGAACAGAGGACAGTTCATCAGTCCAGAGGAGGACAGAGACAAACATTCAATAAAGTACATCTCTCCATTTATTTCTTCAATTTTCAAAATTGTTATTTTTGTTTAGAAAATAAAACCTTATTGTCACAAAATATAGTTATATAAAAAATAAGATTGAATTTTGTGAAAGATGTTCACCCCACCATCACTTTAGTTCTTCTGTGAATTTAAATCTTTTTTGAATGTTTGCTTGGCTTCTATTTTTGCCTCTCTTTATAAACCAGATGATGGAAATAATGTTTAGCTCTTTTTAAAACGTTTTTCTGTCATGAATTGATGAGAACCATTGTTTGACTTTTTGAGAATTATTATTTCCTACTTTTTAAGGAAATATTTTTATAATGGCGAATATTTTTATAATTTTTAATGGCGATAATTTGATGAAAGGTTTTTTTTGTTTGTTTGTTTTATTTCATTGTATTCTTTTTGAGCAGTCTGCTGATATGATTTTTTCATTTCATTTTCATTTTTAATGACATTATTTAAATGATCTAATAACCTTATCCGACCTTTTTCAAGACAATGATTTTTTTTGTTGTTTAATTTTATGTTGTTTTATTTCAGTTTCAAATATAACAGCCTTATTATTATTATTTTTTTTTCTTTATTTCAACGTTTTCGATGATGAACTTTTAATTATTTTTTTCTTCTTCTGGTTGCTTCCGGCAGGGTTCGCCACGGCGGATCTTTTGGAGGACATTTTAATTTAATTAATCTCAGTTATGACCCCTTTTTAAAAATTACTTCAATTTAGTTAAATGTTGACTTTTTTCAATGATAAAACTCCTTTTTTCCTTCTCTTTTGACTTTTTCAAGAATGAGGACTTTTATTCTGTGATATCGGACGTCTCCGGCGTGACGCGGGCCCTTGCGCTGAGTGCGCCTGCGCGGTGGACGGTTGGAGTCAGTCGGTTGTGGTTCGGCTAAAAACAGTAGAGAAAGGCGGAGGACGAGCCGCTGTGGTGTGACTGGTGTCGGCTCAGAGCGCCGCTGCTGTCCCGCTCACTTCGCCCGCGCTGGTTCCGATGGGCCGCTCGCGGAGCCGCAGCTCGTCCCGCTCGAAGCGCTCCAAGAGCGGCGGCGGCGGCGGCGGCGGAGGAGGAGGAGGAGGAGCAGTAGGAGGGAAACACGGCCGGAGGCGCAGCCGCTCCCGGGACCGCGAGAGAAAGAGGCGCTCCAAGAGCCGCGAGTCCAAACGGAGCCGCCGCAGGGAGTCCCGCTCGCGCTCCCGCTCCGACACGGCGCCCGCCTCGCGCAGGGAGCGGGAGCGGCCCGCCACTCCGCCGGACCGGATCGACATGTTCGGGCGAACGCTGAGCCGCCGAGCCGGCGGGGACGACAAGCAGCGGAAGGAGGACGAGGAGAGGAAGGCAGAGCTGGAGAGACAGAGAAAGATGTGAGTGCGGAGTCCCGGGATGAGCGCTGCTCGATCACCAGACCAAAATAATCAAAACCGCCATCTTTCTGATCGATCCCCACAACTCGGTCATCGACTCCCCGCCCTGCCCAACCTGCCCTGTAGATCTACAGAGCTGAGACTCACAGGGCCTTTACCACAGCTTACTTTTAAACTGGATTTATATACATACATACATACATGTGTAATATTTCAATTATAGGACACTTTCTTTTAGTACGTGAACATTTTACTAGTTATACAGTATTTTCTTCTAAATAATTTTATGAAAATAACGTTTTTATTTTCTAATTTGAATGTAAACTTTTTTAAAGAAAAAAAGATGAGGTTTATGTAGATAATAAAATATTTAATGATTTTATGTTTAATTTGAAACCATTATGTTTACATTTCTGACGTTAATGTGCAAAATAAAAGTCCTTAAATGTCAAAATCAGGAATTGGATTCCACCAGAAGTTTTCAGAAGTGAGTTTGTCCCGAATTCACCTGGACTTCCTTCCCGAACCCGGGCACCAGGGCTGCCAATTTTTCACAATTTCTTATTAAAAACGTGTAACTTGTAGAGGCTTCAGCAGCTCTACCTGTGTCTGACAAAAGAAATATCTCTGATCTGGGGAGCAGTGATGGGGACGGTACCTTGCTCAAGGGTACCTTATGCTAACCTACTGGTCCGGGACCTTCTTCGGGGACTGGTTCTTCCACCTTGAATGTGACATTGGTGACGTTTTAGGCTGAAGCGGTGGTGAAACATCTGTCTCCTCTCCTCTCAGCCGGCAGCAGGAGATCGAGGAGCGACTGATCGAAGAGGAGACGGCGCGGCGGGTGGAGGAGCTGGTGGCCAAGCGGGTGGAGGAGGAGCTGGAGAAGAGGAAGGACGAGATCGAGAGGGAGGTGCTGCGGCGCGTCGAGGAGGCCAAGCGCATCATGGAGAAGCAGCTGCTGGAGGAGCTGGAGCGGCAGAGGCAGGCCGAGCTGGCGGCGCAGAAAGCCCGAGAGGTAAACATGCCCGTCGCTCCCGCGAGGAACGAAACCAGGCCGATTTGATGTCGTCTTATAATCGATGGTGGCATGAAAAACGAGACGGCTCCTCCCTTTGCAGCCACTCAAAGACAATTTGCACCAAATTTAAGCCTTTCTTCAGAATTAAATCTTTAAAATGTGAAAGAATAAAAACATCTGGATTGAGAGTTTAATGCTTCAGACTCGTGATGATAAAGTAGTGAATCTGAACTCAATCGGTGCCCCACGATGCCCTGCAGGTATCCCTCCGCCATGAACGGGTTCGGTTTTAGTCTAAAGTCTTGGCTGCTGGTCTAAGCTTGGGCGAAACGGTGTCTCCGGTCTCAGGCGGCTTCTTCACGTCTCGTGTCCGTGTGGGAGATTCAGTGAGGCCGACCCGCCCAGTAAGCTTTTAATGGGAGAGAAAGTCGGTGCCTTTTTTAAAATAAAAAATTACACTTCAGTAGACGTTTATGGATTTGTGTCTTTAGAACCAAAAAATGCTACAAAGTAGATCAGACTGGTGTTTAAAACTGAACAAAAAATCAGCAGCGAATTAAAATAAGATCAATTAAAAATGCAGATTCTAAATATTTGACACAACAATTTTTTTTTTTTTTCCTTCATATTTCATCACCCGTTCATTATTTTGACCACATTTGGGATATTCTTTTCTCAAATAACTCAGGGCACATATACCTCGTGTGATTTAAGGTAAAAAAATTTTTTTTTAAAAACCTTAAAAAATTAAAAAACACTTTATGTAGGGATTTAATGAAAGTGACTATTATGGTCATTAAACTCAAGGAAACACAACGAAATTCAACCTCTGCGTTTTCCCCACACACCGTGCAGCAGGGGGCATCTGATGAAAGCATCCAGGAAGCGTTGACGGGGACGGCACTTTGCTCAAGGGTACCTCAGGGCAACCAACTGGTGTGGAATTAGAACCCACGACCTTCTGATCCTGAGACAGAATCCCTAAATACTAGAACACCGCTGCCATTTAGGAAGTAAATTAAATTCCTAATCAATTCGCTGCTGATTAGAGAAGCCAGATTACTAAAATGACTTCTAGGATAATTTTTACTGGCGCATATCATTAGAACCTTTTTAGGTTTTTTAGACATGAGGTGAATGGCACGCTGGGAATTGTAGTTAGAACTAACGGACAAAACAGGTGAAAATATAGTGAGTTCAGGCAATCCAGTGAGGCTGAGGGCTGAGCTAGTTTAAGGCTAGTTTTAAGCCCCTTTTAGAATAAAACTCATGATTTCCCTTTCACTTCAGCATTTCTCCAGCCGACATTTCCAGCAGAATAATTTCCTCCGATAACCATCCCGGTGTTCTTAGCCTCCGCCGGCTTGTCGCCATCTTAATGATCTCGTGATGATCAGGTAGCTGATGTTCAGGTTCGGCTCTGTGAAGCTGCTGCTGGTTTCCTACAAACTCAACACTCAGCCACGTTCTGAACGATGAGTAACACTCTGCACCGATGTGAACTTCACGCTTCCGCACCTCCGTTTCCAAACTCGAGGCGACTGCTGCTCTGAAGGCCCTGCCCTCTGTAGGCTCTTCAGTGTGAGCCAGAAAGATGTGCGTAAGAGTCTGACCCCAATACAGGCCGTTGCCTCAAAAGTAGAGTCGTCCTCGTCTTTTGCTCAGAGAGGGACTGGGATTAGGAAACCAGAAACCCAATCCAGAACGCCGCGGGTTTTCATTAACGTGATTGTTTCACGTGGTGATAAACTCTGTCTTATATCTGATCGTCGAGCCACTGTATGTCTCGCTGTATCCAGTAAAGAGACGACAGACACGAGCGTCACTGTCGAACCGATTTGCGGACACTCACTGTCTGTCTTTTGCAGGAGGAAGAGAAGTCCAAGCGCGAGGAGCTGGAGAAGATCCTGGTGGAGAACAACCGCAAGATCGCAGACGCTCAAGCTAAGCTGGTACGTCTGCTTGTGTTTGCATCGCAAGTTTTGTGTTTGGTGGGGGGCCTATCTGTTTGAGTGTGAAAGAGAAAGTGACTTCACAGCACAAGGTGAGAGACAACAAAATGCGTCCTCTGTTTTTAACCACACACCATGCAGCAGGGGGCAACGATCGGAACGGTATCTAGTTCAAGGGTACCTCAGTGCAACCTACTGGTCTGGGATTCAAACGTACAACCTTCTGATTCTGGGGTCTCGTCCCTAAACGCTAGGCCTCCATGTATTTGACCCACACACACTGTCCAGCAGGGGGCGTCTACGGGAATTCTTCTCATAATGCTCATCTTGTAAGTTTCTGCTCTCGCCTACTCCTCACGAACCCTCCGCGGTTTAAACACACCCTGCTTCCTCTGGCGCGGGGCGCGGGTTCCCGAAAGCCTGCAACATTCTGAAGTGTAATTTGTAATGTTTTCCAGGCCGGACTCTCCCTGCAGCACACTTCAGTGCGTTCCCTGCTCTCACACCCGTTGTAAAACACCAAGAAAGCAGGAAAAACCTTCACGTCTGCAGCTGCTCGAGGACTCGAAATGGAAAAGAGGACGACAACATCCCAAAATGAATAAACGCAGCAGTGTAGTGGCCTCAAATTAGAGCTAACAATAAGGTTTTAAGCAATTAGGCTAGAAATGTGGAAGTGCACTCATAATGGCGTAATGAGAGTAGTAATGAAGTCTTTTACATTTAAAACAGTTCCTTTCTGAGCCGCTCAATTAAAGAGTCGCTGGTTTGTATTAATGTTCCCACATTATTCACGCAGGCTTGTTGTTTTCTAAAGGGCACTGCGTTCGCTGGGACACGACGCTCAAATTGGGGCTTTTATGCTCCCTGAATACCAAATCCACTCGAGGTCGTTCAGTCAAGCTTTTACGCGTACCGTAAACGTCAACACCGCCACTGTTTCCTTCACGCTCTGGCCGTGCTAGAAGCCCAGAAGAGGCTGGAAGGTGAAAAAAGGAGAACAATCTAGCCTAAAATCTTTAGGAAAAGTTCCTTCCACGTTCGATCATCCGTTGGGAGTCTCAAAATGAGGAAATTCTCAGTGTCTCCCTCGTTCGCAGTAAAATCTCACTTACTTTCAGTAGATTGTGTCGTCAACTGTAAAATCTTTTCTTAAAACTGAAATTTTGTGTTTATTTACTCTAAAAATATCAATCATCTACAGATGATTTGTGATTTTTCACTTTTTTTTTTTTTGCCCCCTTAAGCAAGATGTGGTGACTCAACCAATGGTTTTTATTCAAATGAAATAAATACAATATTCTGATCTACCCTCTGAACCTCTAGGCTGTGCTTGGTGTCCGGGTTTACTGGCCGCTCACGGATCTTTACGCACGTTTGAAGACACTGATTGTTGATTTGCTTTTTCTCAGGCGGAGGAGCAGCTCCGGATCGTGGAGGAGCAGCGAAAGATCCACGAGGAGCGAATGAAGCTGGAGCAGGAGCGCCAGCGGCAGCAGAAAGAAGAGCAGAGGATCATCCTGGGCAAGGGCAAGTCACGGCCCAAGCTCTCCTTCTCGCTAAAGGCGACGGACTGACACGCGGGCCGGCCGCCAGCTCTCCAGACTCTCCGCAGACACCAGCCGTTCAGCACAGTTCTAATACGAAGTGTCTAAAAAAAAAACGTTTTCTTTTTCCTTCTTTTAGCGAGTGGAAGCCTCGTCCCCCGGTTTTGTATCGCTGGCTCGTTTAGGACGCCGTCGCCCTTCTCCTGTGTTCTCGGTGGCTCTGTCTGAGTGGCGTGGGGGAGGGGAGGAGAAAAAAAAAAAACAATGTTGAGAGACAAACGCTGACCTGAGCACTCCCGTGGTGGACATGTGTCTGTCTGCTCTCAGATTTTGTTATTTTTTTTTTTTTATCTGGCTTTTTTATTTTTTACCATAATTTATTCATGGATTAAACAGACCGGGACAACCTTGAGCCTTCACACCTTGCGATCATCCAGTTCCTCCACACCAGCCAGGAGCAATGCAGAAGCCGAGGATCAGAGTAGGAGCTCTGTCCTCAGAGCAGACGCTTCCATGAAAGAGATCCTAAGAGCCTGTTGAGCGTTTTCATATCCATGAGTCAAGTAATGCTAAGTTTTCTTAATCCTGATGGTGCCAACGTGGTGTTTTATTCATTCACTTTCAGCAGGGGGTGCTAGAGAGCTGAGGTCCAGCACAGTTTGGTAGTTCCTCCTCTTAAACACAAGCCCTGCCAATACACAGGTGAGACGAACCAGGTGTGTTCGAGCAGGGAAAGCGCCAAACGTACACTTGTCTTCTTGGAGCAGCGTCTAGGAACACTAGAGCTTGATGAACATCTGTCCTCCAGTTAGACCTTAGCTTTCACTGTAGTGTAGGAATCTAACCCGTTGTCCGTAATCCATGGGCACGTAAAGCTGCCAGTTTTTATTATTACGTCAGTGTTTTTTTTTGTTTTTTTTTTTGTTTTTTTTCTCAGCTCCTGTCCCTGGTCACGTTACATACATTTCACCATGTTGTCACATTTGAGAAACAACATTTTCATAATTTTTTTTGTCTTCTGCCCAAAATGTCTTATTCCATCCATTAAATAGATCATCCCTAAACACAAGCTCTCGTGAAGCTGTGCCGCATCTTCGGACAGCTCAGCAAGTTTGGAGGAAACTGCAAGCCGTTTCTGTTACACATCCAGAGAGGTGGTTCTCTAGGACGCTCTTTGGCTCCTGAAATCTTCCGAAAGTGGTGTCAGGGCTTAGTTTTACATCACCCAGTGTCCCCTGGTATGTTGAACACCAATCCCCCCACCCAGCTGTTGATCTTCCAAGATCTTCTCTGAATTCACTCCAAGATACTGAAGGAATCATCCCACCATTTCCCATTCACTCCAACTAGATCATAAAGAACCATTGGAACTTCCCTTGAAATACCACGCAGGGTTTATGCACCAAATTTCAGCGTCAAGTTTTACAAACTTCTTATGCGAATGCTTTTGGGTCGTGTTCTTAAGACCATGGCTTCAGCTGACCTTGACTTGCGTGAAGGTTTCGCGAAGGATTATTCCAACAAGGATCAACTATCACTACAAATTCTAGGGTGTAACTGGAGAAAGTAGATTTCAAGTGGAGTTCAAATGTTGGAATAAATCTTGATGAATGTCCTTGCAGGTTCATTTCTGTCGTCGTTAAAGGCTAACATAGACGTATGGAGCCTCATGAACTCTTCCCAACTGTACTTTCTTAAAACTAAATTCAGGTGCAGCACCAAGCCTTAGCTTCAAGATGATAAATTATCAACCAGTTCATTGACCACACTGGGAACCTGGGCTTCACTACCAAACTTTTTGAAAAAAAAATAAAGGTTTAAACCGCCCTGTAAGTGTTTTTAAATGGAATAAATATGGAATAGCTGTACCCTTGATTGCTTCTTTATTTGCCAAAGCTTAGCAGAAGGGCAGCTACTCGACACCTTTAAAAGCTTTTAAGTCTCCTGATGTAAACCTGTTCCTCTATGAAGGGTCGTTCCAGCAAGTGGCAGCCATTTATGGCGATATACAAGCCTTATGGATGTCAATGTAGGTTTTTCAGTTGTCATAACAGGCTTATGAAGCCGTCGCGAAGGCTTGTGGTCGCTGCAGTGAAGTTTGAAGTTTTAGCTGTTACTATGTTGTTACTTCACTGCTGATTCATATTTTCACATTAGTTTATGGATGTGTGGAAATGTTTAGGTAACTTGCTTGACATTCAAAAAATGTGATTGAAGCAGCCTGTCTTGACTTGGCAACAAAGTTTAAAGCAAACTGAACTCATTAATAATCCAGAGAGTGTTTGGTGTGAACTTTCTTAACAGTGGTGGTGAATGGAACCAGACGTCTGCACCAGTTTATTTTCACCAGTGAGGCTCCACATGTCGGTGACAATGCTAAAACAGTGACTCTGAACTAAATCAGTGGCTCACGATGTGCTTCATCATAACTGGGCTTAGTTTTTAATCTAAAATCTTCTCCAAGCTCTGATGACATCTCAGGAATCGGGCAGTATCTTCACCACCACCTCATGTCTGTGAGGGACACTCGGACGTCTGGTTCTGGTTCACCAACACTTAACGAGATCTGATTCACAGATCTGCTCTGAATAACTTTCAGATCTCAGCCACTCAATTAAGTAGAACATGTGGAGAAATCTGTGGAGTTTAGCTTGGTCGGTGTGTAGTAATCCTTAAGATCCTTCTGCAGGAGTTGTCTTTTTTTTATTATTATTATTATTTTTGTTTTTTTTTAACTATTCTCCTTCTAGACTGAAAAAGACATTTGCTCATGTTTGTTCAGAACATTAATAAAGTTTGTGTATTTTCTGTATTGATTGGGAAAATCTCAAAGTTGTGACCAAAAATGAGTGCTAGTCAATGTTGCTAATTAGCAAAGGCAGCTAACTAGCAAAACACTAGATTTTTTAAAAGGGAAATACTAGTTTGTTTTTAAAGCATTCTGGAGGAAAGGTCCATCCCTCTCTGTTTAATTTCAACACAGATACTTCATCTGAGGGTTTATGCTACAGATATTCCAACACAAAGTCCTGACAATAATACACAGAATTCCAACATGAGGTTCCGACAATAATACACAGAATTCCAACATGAGGTTCTGATATTAATGCACAAAATTCCAACCTGAGGTTCTGACAATAATAAACAAAATTCCAACCTGAGGTTCTGAAATAAACAGAATTCCAACATGAGGTTCTGACATTAATACACAGAATTTCAACACGAAGTGAATGTCAGTGTACATATTATTATTGTTGTTGTTATTATTATATTATTATTATTGTTATTGTTATATTATTATTGTTATTACTATTATATTATTATTATTATGCTACTGAACGTTTTAAAATATTAAAAATCAGTTACAATTCATTTTTTTAATAATCTGATGCTGAAAACACATGTTCCTGCAAAGAACTGGTGGCCTGTCTGGGAATAGAATAGAATAGAATAGTATAGAGTAATCTTTTATTATCCCACGAATGGGAAATTTGGGCGTTACAGGGCTCTTTATCAAGGAGACAGAAAGAAAATAGAAAGATAGATGTTAAGAAAAATAAGAAAAATATAAAGAACGAGGAACATCCATATACAAGAGCAGAAGTTTAGCCTCACACAATGGGCTGATTTTTATTAAATAATAAAATCTGATCAGAGAAGCAGTTTTATTTCTTTCTGCTGATGGGCGGAGCCTGTCCCCCCTGCAGTGCCCGCTCTGTCCTCCAGAGGGCAGCGTGGAGTCGGACCGGGAGCGCCTTTCAAAATAAAAGCACGTGTTTCTCGGCTCCTCTCGGGCGGTCTGGAGCCCAATACACGTATTAGGCTCGCCGTGTGTTTAAAGCGGTCCGTGCGGGCCGCTAATGAAACGCTTCCTTTTCGTGGCCTAATGATGAATTTGCTTTACACCTCCGTGTGTTCTGACACGTGTCTGGGCTGATTGAAGGGCTGGAGGTGTGAAAGTGCTCTCACCTCTCTCCTGCTTGTCATCCAATTATCTCCTACCTGCCAGGGTGTCTCTTTGAAGGGTCTCAATAAACAAACCACGGAAGACCAACTGTCCTCGCAGTTCTGTCTCACAAATGTGTATTTTTGGTGTCCAGGCTGGTCAGATGGTCAGACGTCCTGCTGTTTGGCTTCAATTCACACTTTATCAGTTGTACTTTCCATCAGATCCCTGCTTCGGCTTAATCAGTCCTTCGTTAGAGATGATCAGGTGCTAGTCTGAAGGTAACTTGTGTTTCTGGGGTGCTAAAACCTTTGCAGATATTTATACTCTTCATTAAAGTCAGTCACGGGCTGTCTGAGGAGCCAGGCGGGAGGTAATAATGGGAAAAACAGACTCACACTTGCAGGGGGGCAGCTATTGAAAGCACCCGTGGAGCAGTGACGGGAAAGGTACCTTGCTCAAGGGTACCTCGGGGCAACCTACCGGTCTGGGATAAGAATCCATGATCCTGAGACCTCGTCCCAAATCACTAGGCCACCATTTCACAAACCCTCAGACAGGCCATAATGAAGGTGTTGCTTTTTGCCTCATTGGTTAAATAAATACTCAGGCACCGGGGGATGAAACACAGGTTGTAATTTAATACATCAATTAAGCGGTGACCCGAGACACCTCCTGGAGATCATGGGACGTCCCGCCAAGGAGAGTGAAAAGTGGGCGGAGCAATGAAAGCGGGCTGACGGTTACTCGGTTAATCATACCATAGTTCAAGTTTTCTTCGTGCTTTGCTGCACTTTTACCCCGAAAACAGCAAACGGGTGTTATCAGGGGTGCATGGATGGAATACGGTAACATATTAGCACTAATACAGGTTTATTACACACTCAAATACTGACCTCTGGCCTAAACGGTGGCCACACACACTTTAGACACACCGTTGACTCTTCTGACTCTGTTGAGACCCAGAACGCCTTTCAGAGACCGAATAACCAATCAGCTCACATCTCCGGGACTGCGTTACCATCACGGGGCGATAAATGTGCCCTAAACGCATTTGAACTGGATGCCTCACCCAGACTCATAATGTGTCGCACTCACATTAACATTTTTTAAACTTGATTTTGTCTTGGAGATATGTGTTATTTACAAATTACAAAATAATGAATTTGTTTAAGAATTTAATTGATTTATTTAATTAATGTTTAAGACACGTACACACATTTTCCATCACAGGTCACAAAGAGACATAATTACCATGACCATGGTTTTTTTCTCTCTTTCGTTTTATTTCCGGTGTCGACTAGAGGAGGATGGGTTTGCCTTTTGGGTCTTGGTTTCTCCCAAAGTTTCTTCCCCATGTTCAGGGAGTTCTGCCTCTGTCGCCCTCAGCTTTCCCAACTGGGGCTCGGGCCGGATTCTGTGAAGCTGCTCTGTGACAGTTTAAAAACAGTTTAAAAAAAAAAGCACTTTATTAATAAAGTTGACTTGACTTGTGTGTTGGTGTGCATGCACCAGTGTGTGTGTGTGTGTGTGTGTGTGTGTGTGTGTGTGTGTGTGTGTGTGTGTGTGCAAACCCTTTGGATGCACTAAAGATTTTTAGGTAGATTTTGCTGATCTTTGAATATTGGTATGCATTTCATTATTTCTTTTTCATTTAATTTTTATTGTTTTTGTAAATACATTTATCCCATTATGTAAACTTTAAACTAATTTTAATAAACCTGGAAATTCAATAAATAAACTTTATATTTACACCTTTTCTTATTGATTTATTGTTTGTACTTGAATCATTTACTCATTTATTATTTATTCCAGGGTTTTTTCTTTTTTTTTTTTTTTCTGCTCCGGATTATGTCTTTAATGAACACACACACTCACACACACACACACACACACCGGCACACACACACACACACACACACAGACACACACACACACACACACACACACACAGACACACACACACAAAGACGCACACACACACACACACAGGGGCTTTTTGTGTTGCATCCACTTTCCACTCATCCGTGTGGGCGGGACCTAACTGGCTGGATGGGCGGGGTCTGGAACAACGCGTTAAGCCAGGCAGTGAATGCGGTGGGCGTGGCCTCGGCGAACACAAAGGGGGCGGTGGGCGGGGCCAGGAGGAGCGCAGTGGACTCGCGGCTCGTCTCCGGCTCTCAGTCCCGACACGGCGAGACAGCGAGTCCAGTCTTGTGTCCTCCGGGGCGGGGACGAGTCTCTGTGGATTACCGCGCAGCCCTGAAGCCAAGCCTCGCGTCCAGGTGGCCGCATCTCAGTGTTCCGTATCTGCAGAGATGGAGCCGCTGTGGAGGGCTCTGCTGGGACTGATGGTCCTCCTGTGCCGCCTGAAGCTCTCCAGGTCCACCATCCTGGAGTCCATATACTGGAACACGTCTAACACCAAGTAAGTGTGACCCCCCCCTCCCTCCATACAGAGGCTGGATCTCCCATCTCTGGACCTGGAGACTGGATCAACAGGTGCTATCCTGGGAATGGGGCCCATTTATTGATCCAAATAACGTCCATTGATCATGATCTGCAGATTCTCCCCATGTGGGCTAGACGTCTGGTTCCTTTCACCACGGCTGTGAAGTTTCTCTGAACATCTCACCCAGAGAAAGACTTCACCGTGGTGGTGAACGGACCCGGACGTCTAGCTCTTGTGAGCTCTTTTCTGAAGGTTTAAGTGGAGTATGGTTGGATTGCTTGTCTTTGGGAAACTCAGCGCCAGAGTTTAGACTCAGAGCCCAAACTCTCTGTCAGGGATAAGGCGATCATTCACCACTTTTGCAGAACTGCAGGGAAATGCATGGCTTTAATACACGTTTTAAAGGCTGCGTAGGTCAGTCCAGTGGTTCCAGCTGCAGAAGAACAGGGTTATTTTCTCTTCAGCTGAACATCTGCTGACTTGCGAGTTCAGGCCCCCTAAACTAGGGCTCTTTTCTTTTATGACGCATCATTATGGGTCCAGATAAAGGCTTCAGTAGTCCCAATGGACCCCCTCCCTCCGGCAGGGCTTGGTCAGAGAGTAAATGCTCCACTAATGGAGGAGTCCGTTTGGTCTGCTAAACCCATATTTAGATGTCACTGATGTGAATCTTTGGAGATTAGAGTCAGGATCTCGATGGTACAGGATTTTATTGGTGATTATGCTGTCACATAAAACAAAGAGGGCCTCAGACTAAGCAGACAAAGTTTGTGTTGGTGCAGCACCTCCGTGGACCAAACCCAGGCCTCTATTTGGTTTTCATGAGCCCCAGTAACTCTGTGGGTAATCTTTGTCACGGGGATTAGGAGACAAAAGGTTGAAAGATCAACCCACCCCCCCTCATCCTTCACTTCGGAGGGTCCACACTGAAGTTGGAGCTGTAGGGGGGCAAAGGAGGGGTGGTAACGCTTCCTGTCTTCTCAGAGGTTTTTCTGAAAAGCCAGCACTGCCCCCTCCTTTCTTTTTTCCTGATGATTTTATGAGAACCCATATGGGCGAAATCACCCTGTTTATTTTACAGGGTCTTAAAAATACACAGCATGTGTGCAAGGAACTCTTACAACAGCAACACAGAGGCAGGAGGTGTAAAGAATGTCCCAAGAACCAGGTTCCTGGGTTGGTAGCACCTTCTTTAAGGGCAGCAGGGGACCTTTTGGGGGTCCACTGGTCTCACTTCTTATTTTTCTAGCTCTTGTGAGATCAGAGGAGGCTCTAAAGGTGGAAGAGTTTGATTGTGTTTGGAAAATAAACAAGGACATGCCATCCCGTATCAATAAGCTCATGTCGGATTTATGGCCTGGAATGGCTTAAGACACACAGAGCGATACACACCTGCGGAGCAGGGGAGCCGTGATGGATGGGATATAAAACACGAATCCAACAGGAGAGGAATGTTAATGGTTTGCACACTTTTCCCCCCCCCCCCCGCAAATTATGGCAAGGGAGTCTGTTTGGAGAGAGAGAAAGGGAAAGAGGGGGTTCATTGACCCCAGGGATTTTACAGGGTTGCGAACGGGTGGTCTCTAAAGATCCCCTATAATTATTATATGGTCACTTTCTAAGTCAGCCTGAGACAAAAGTCTCTGAATCAGCGGAGGGAAATTGCTCAGTGCTCGGTTTACAGTGCGCGGAGGGGCTGGGCCGAGGCTTCCTTCTGTTGTAAAACAAAAGAGCTCTCGCATTGTTTGAAACCGCTAGCTTGTAACTGCCTCAAGGGTCAGTGGCTTCGAAGGGCCGTAGGTTAAGTATTTTAATCAGCGTGGAGCCAAGGCCTTTGGGCAGAGCCGCTCATTCCTCCGTGTTTACATTCCTGATTAATTGATCTGATTGAAAGTCTTGGCTTTGGCAGTGCTTCAGCCTTTCTCAGGTGCGAGGAAAACTCTTTGGGCTTTTCCTAAACAAACGGAAAACACCTTCCATGAGAAGGTCTCGGACGTGGGAGGTTTGGTAAACCAGTCCCTTTTCCCCAAAATCCAAGGTGTGCTTGGCACATCCAGTAGTTTTGCTCTGATTCAAGAGATTCAGGAAGGACATGAGGACAAACGGTCCTGTGTAGCATTTTTTGCACTTAAACTGGCTTTAACGAAGCAAAAGGTTTGAAAAATGAATCAGTCCAACTCCAGCGGACCAAACATTGCAGCCTTGGGGGAGCTTTTAGAGATTGATTGGTCCCATTCACTCCCAATATGAACAAGTTCAGAGTAAACTGCGCTTTATGCGAATACGGCCTGTTTATCTAGAACATGGGTTTTGCATCTAACAACTCCACAGACATCCACAGACAGCTACCTCCGACATGAAATCCGTTGCCTGAAAACAGTGTTGTTTCACTGTGATGGGGATTGACTTTCCAACTTGTTCTTCTCCAGGTTTGTCCCCGGAAGAGGCCTGGTGCTGTATCCTCAGATTGGGGACAAGATGGACATTGTGTGTCCCCGACTGAGACCAGGCTCAAGCGAGCAGACCAACATTGAGTACTTCCGCGTCTACCTGGTCACCAAAGAGCAGCTGGAGAAATGCCGCGTTGAAAAGGACAACATGGCCCTGCTGAACTGCGACAAACCGGACCAGGACGTCAAGTTCACCCTTAAGTTCCAGGAGTTCAGCCCCAACCTGTGGGGCCTGGAGTTCCTCCAAGGAAAAGACTATTACATCATATGTAAGTACCGAGCCAAGTACATCTCCCACTCCTATGTTCATCCGCCATTGGCTTTCTCCCGCCTCGCCCTTTCGTTGGTCTGTTTCAAAACCCAGTGCTGATTGATGGCTAGTTCCTATTTCCGAGGCGAAACAGATCAGTGCTGTGGCCTTCAGATTCAAAGTGTTCGACAATCAAGCTAGCTTTCAAGGGCTGATTTTTCTCGAGTAGGTCTCAAAAACCCACCCAGTTTGGTCCAGATGTGGTCACGCCTCCTCGGCCATGAAATTTAGCCATTACGATGAGCAAGGTCAGTGTGTCGTTTTAAAAAGATCGCGGTAGCCAATCTCGTTTGAGCTGCTGGTAAGAGCCTTTGTGGCCTAGTGCGTGTCCACTTTGGCCCTTTCTCAGCTGGCACATTCCTGAACGGCCCGGGCGAATGAGTTTAAGATTTGCACGCTCCAAATCCCAGCGCTGCGTCCGCCAGCGTGAGACAGACCGCTTTGACAGGATTTTTTTAGGCAGCTTGGCCTGAAGCCTCGGGGCTGAGGATATCTGACCTAAATGGTCCCGAAGAGGGGTGTGTGGGTGTGTGTGGGTGTGTGTGTGTGTGCGTGTGTGAGCAAGCACTGAAAAGTGAGGAACTTAGTTTGTCTCAGTTTGGAAGGTTAGCAGAACATTTGAAGTGGTGTCCAGTTGATCAGGCTGGGTCATGTGTTTGTGAGCGCGAGGAAGTAACGAGGCAGGGTTGTGTTCAGCTCACTCCGAGTGCTCGTTGTCTCGTCCTTCGCGTCTGCATAAAATAAAGGAAGTATGCACTCACCGCCGGCTGCTGCTGCAATTTTGCGCTGGATTTTGTGGGTGCAATTATGGGCGCATATGTTTAGTCTAAATAGGCCTTCTCCGCAGGAACGTGTGTGTCTAATTACATGTTTTGTAATGCAGCCTCTGAGCGTGTGTGTGTGTGTGTGTGTGTGTGCGTATGGAGGCATGTCAGTGTCACAATCTTTTGTATGGATTTCAGAGGGCTTAGGGTTAGAACATCGTAACACACACACATATTTACATCATGCTTTACATTATATGTAGATGCAAATACATTATTATATATTACATATATATATATATATATATATATATATATATATATATATATATATATACACACACACACATATATACATATATATATATGTACAGTACTGTGCAAGTTTTAGGCAGGTGTGAAAAAATGCTTTCAGAAATGGAAGTGTTCATCCATTTATTTCATCAATCAACAAAATGCAGTGAATGAACAAAGAAATCTAAATCAAATCAATATTTGAATTGTAGCTTTATTTTGCCTTCAAAACAGCATCAGTTCTTCTGAGTACCACAGTTTTGAAGGAACTTCGGCGGTGATCGTTTCCAAACATCTTGGAGAGAACTAACCACCAGATCTTCTGCCGGATGTAGCTTTCATCACATCCTTCTGTCTCTTCATGGATCCAGACACACTGGATGATGTTGAGATCAGGGCTCTGTAGAAGAAGAACTGATGCTGGTTTGAAGGTAAAAGGTAGAAACACCAAATATTGATCTGATTTAGATTTTTCTTTTGTTCCTCACTTTGCATTTTGTAAATTGATCAAAATAAACAATCATTATTAATATTTCTGAAAGCATTTTGTTTACAGCATTTTTTCACACCTGGCTACAATTTTTGCACAGTACTGTATGTGTATATAGACCTAGAGATACTTTTTTATTATTTTCTTTTTATAAATAATACATATCACATATTGAGGCTGATTTTAAATAATTGATAGGGTTTTATTCTTATATTAAATGTGTATTATTTTCTCATTGACTGCAGTGTAGCTATTAGCCTCATAACGATGGCAGTGATGTCTCTGGGACATAATGCTACATGTGTCGCTACATAAAATCCTGGCTGCAGCTAAGTGTGTGTGTGTGTGTGTGTGTGTGTGTGCATGTGTGAACCACCCCCCCCACCATGCAGGGTGGCTCTGTAGCCGGCTGCTCTGCCCGAGGCTCTCTGTGTGCTTGTTGTGGTCGTGGAAGCGAGCGTCTTCACTCAGGCTGAAGGGTCCGCTCACATGCACACAAATGTGAGACGGCTCGCAGCGAAATGGGCCATGTTGGGTAAAATGCTCCATTTCTGTCCCATCTCTCTCTCTTTCTCCCTTTCTTTTCTATCGATGGGACAGTCTGAAGGAGCGTCAAGATTCCCTCACTTTACGTTTAGCCGGTTCTCCACCTCCTAGGCCCAGATGGTGATTATGTTAAAAGAATCTTATTCTGTAACTGAAAAATGTAAATACTTCCTTTTCCACTTCGCATGGTCCATGTGTGGGAGCCTTGATGCAAAAAAAAAAAATCTATTTTGATTTTCTCATGGTTATGATCAAAGTAGTATCAAAAAACTATTTCATATAGCAGATCAGCAGTTAAGCCCCGCCCACTGAAGTTATAAGGCATGTTTCATGTTTTGGTCCAGATTGAGGGGAGCCAGTCAGAACAGAGCTTATTGTCAAAGATCAGCCTCAAAGGCATGGAAATTGTGGACCTCCAGGAAAAAGATCAAATCTTTATTTAATTACACTAATAAATCTATGAACAATATGAAAATAACTCCGCCAGCTAGCAACTTGGAAAACATTTCTTGTAGCTTCGCCCTGGGAGATGGTAGGCTGTGCACATCCACCTGGACTTTTTTAAAAAAGACAGCAATCTGAAGGACCTAAATGGGAAATGTTGGGATTATCATGGCGTTTCGCAGCACAGTATCACGATAAACACCCTCCTGGCTTAGCGTGTGTCGCTCTTGCTCTCAGCCGTTTTTTGTATCATTCCCTCTCTCGTCCCCCCCCCCCCCCCCCTCTGTCACATTATCTCTCTCTCCACGTCTCTCCCCATGGTGGGCAAGTTTATTCGCTCCTAAATCCCAGCCGCGAACGACAGATTACTCCCAGTGGAATTTGCGCTTCCCAAGCGGCGGCGTGAATGCGCCGACACAATAGTGTGGAAAAATGTGCTCTAAGCCGCTCCGCTCGGCCTGAACCTCGGCAAGCCAAGCCTGAAGAAAGAAAAGCTATCACAGATATTCATTTGGAGGCCTGGACGGGGCCGTTAGCCGCCAGTGACGGTGTACAGAGGTGTTTAGCAGGTCTCCAGCTATGCTTTAATAATTTTTATAAGGCTTTTCGAACGTGCCATCCAGCAAACATGGCCTGTTAAGAAGCTTTCCCCTCCTGCGGGGCGACACACAACCCCCCTCCACAAACACGCACTCACACTGGTGTTAGTAGTCCTGCTGATTTCCTTCCTAATGAATCAACTCATTTTTTGACTCCGGAGAAGCCCGTAGAGTCTATTGGAGGATGACCTGCTCACCAAACCGCTTCCCAAGGCCGCGGGTTTTGGTTTTTATTGGAATCGGCTGGAGCTGAACTCAATTATCAGCAAGATTGAGGTCCGGGAAAGCTGTACGGGTCAAATCTGAACTCCGTTATTGGCCGAGAGCCGTGCTGAATCTGAAGTTCATCGGGACGCCGCCGATGGCAGGATAAACGGCTCGCGAGGGATTAGTTTATAGATGCCGTGTCCATTAGTGCTGCTTTTAAAGGGCCTTGAAGGAAAGGTTGGCCAGCGTTTTAACACTTTCTCGCCGCAGCAAGTGTATATCCTGATGTTCGGAGGAATAAATCACAAAAGCAAATAACTGAAGGCATAACTGTAGTTGTACAGAATCCAAACCTCATTCATCGTGTCCCAGATCTCATCTCAGAAATGAGTCGCACGTCGGTAATGGGTTTGGAGTTGAAATGTCAAAGAAATACAGCCTTCCTTTGTAAGAGGAGTCACCATCGTCAAGGTCCCTGAATTTCAAAATTGAGGTCTGGCTGGTTGAAAAATTCTACCGTCATGGCGGTTCCCCACATTTTGAGTTATACTAAGAGCTAATACATGGGCAACACTTTGAGGCCCAGTGTTGATAAGACAGCCAAGAGACATTTCTAAAGTTGTATTCTGTACGAAGAGCTGTCAGGACCTCAGAATGGACAAAAGCAGCTTTGAAGAAATTCGGCACATTTTTAATAGAAAAGTCTGACGAATATGCAGTTACATATTCATATTTTATCCATTAACATCACATTTGAATGTTACAAACAGGAGTTTATCACTGGTTCAAGGGTGTTTGAGCCTCTAAAGCTGGTGTGACGTGTGTTTGTTTCAACAGCAACGTCAAACAGCACTTTTGAAGGCCTGGACAACCACGAGGGAGGCGTATGCAAGACCAAGTCCATGAAGTTGGTGCTCCGAGTTGGACAAAGTGAGTTATCATGCTACATTCTTTTTTTTTTTCTTGTCCTCTGTTTTTATAGTGTGATAGCAAAAAGGAAACATGTACCATTTCCTCCTTGCCCCCAGTGAATCCAGTCAGCCAGGATGGAGCTGGTATCTGAGGTTCGCTTCTTTAGTTTTTGTATCGAGGTGCACATAACGGAAGCTCATAGCAGGCCTAAATCATGGGAGGTGATGGAGGTGATCCAATAGACTTGCTAATGCGGTTTCTGATACAGTGCAATGCACTGTTTTCTATGAACATGAGTTAAGCAGCTGTGTCGGCTGAATCGGATCACTCTCCTTCATTTTTTAAAATTAAAACTGAGTCATACATGGACCTAAACCACAGAAGCAAGTCTATTAGAGATTACTGAGCCACCCAACGCACCATAGCTTGTGTTCGGCAGTTTGCAAATTAGCTCTCGGGCTTTTAAAGAAGCGAAAGCATTATACTGTTATGATGTTAAAAGAGCTTTAAACTCTAATTAAGAGTCGCGAATGAAGTTCCCACACTCGTAAGCCAGTGCATCTGTTCGCTGCGAGAGCACTTCTGATCGCTTCTTCCGTACTTTGTGCCACCACGTCGCCTTCTGTGTGCAGAGAACACACGCATTAGCCGCGTCTCAGCGTGTAATTGAAATGTCATGTGCAGTCGCCTCCTACGGCTGCGCCAGCTGTCCCCTTCTTCCTCCGCCGCAGAGAGACTGCCTCCTTTAAGCCAATTCATTAATTTCTCTCGCTAATCCTGGAGCAGAATAAACGCGAGGCAGGAAGCTCCAAGAGGTGGTCCCACTTTCGCGCGAGCACTTCCAGGAACAGAGTGTCGGCATAATATGTGCAATTCCATATGTTAGTCGTGGTTACATCAACCCTGAAAAATGGGATGAAAAATTAGGAACATGAATATTGTTTAAAAAATGTCAAAAATATAAAGGAATTTAAGCTTATGCAATTCTTTTATCTATAAGAATTGCCTTTAAATTAAATGTGTGTGTGTGTGTGTGTATCTCAAGCAGGTCCATCAGACCCAGTATCAACTAAAGACCACCCACCCAAATACTCCGAAAGCGACAACCAAAGCACGTTCAGCAAAGAGAATGAAGTCATCAGCAAAACTGGTATGTGTACATGGGACAGCATAGTGGATAACTCTGTGTAGACCTCTTCACAATTGGCCCCTTTCATTGAAAGCCCAATGTATATTATGAATGAAGTGTGTTTTCTTGCTAATTTCACTGGTTTTTGGCAGTTTCCAGCAGCAAAAACACAAAGTACTGCTTTTTGCCACCAAACATGCTTATTTATCAGGTTTATGTATGAAATAAATATTGAAGTAAGTCACTTTGTGCTAAATGGATAGTTTCCTTTTAATTTCAATCATGCAGTTTGTAGGAAATGGTTTCATTCTGAAATTAAGCTGCTATACTGGTCAGCTAAAGCGAAAGAAATGATAATAAATATACAAAAATTTTTTGTCTGTAATCTTTTTTATACAACAGACACCACCCTGGACAGTGATGCAGACGGAAAGAACAGCGAATCCGTGGGCCCGTCTGGTTCGGAGATGGCCCTGTTTGCGGGTGTGGTGTCAGGAGTGGCGGTGCTCGTCCTTCTCCTGGTGGTGGGACTGGTGGTGTTGATTCGGCGGCGACACCGCAAACACTCGGCCCAGTGCTCCGGTCCACTCCCGCTGCACACCCTCCCCAAGCGAGGCAGTGGCGGCAACAACAACGGCTCTGAGCCCAGTGACATCATTTTCCCCCTGCGCACCTCCGACAGCTTGTACTGCCCGCACTACGAGAAGGTCAGTGGAGACTATGGACATCCCGTTTACATCGTCCAGGAGATGCCACCCCAGAGCCCCGCCAACATCTACTATAAAGTTTGACGAAGTCATCTCTGCAGGATGGGCGAGCGCTTAGATTTGCCTCCCAAAGATGCTGTTTTTTTATGCTGCTGTAGGAGTCCTACCAGCCAGGATGGAACAGAGACCTAAAGCCTTTGATGCGGAAAGTATTTGATTGGTCTGGTTTCCCATTTCAGCCTGAACGAAGAGAAGAACGACTGAGATAACTCTTGGAACGAGCCAGGAACGTGGTCTCTTCAGTGCTTTATAAAACACTCTACCAGATTTTGTGCTCAGGGGAGAACATTGAAAGTGCTTCAGAAAGGCCTACAGTTATTGCATCCGTGCATCACAGTGGGTTATGCATAGAAACGGATTATCGGGGATAACTTTAGAACCTTTAAGTGTAGTTGGCAAGTCGTAAATCTCCATTGGTAGCATCTCAAGCCAGCGTGGCTGGCGTTTTTCTCCTCAGCAGCTCCAGGAGCTGTACCTTAAACGTATGTATGAATCAGAAAAGTCAGGGTAAGGCTTTCAAAGACTGTTCCTGCATCCCCGAGCTGGTCTGATGGATGCATCACACATATCCGACTCCTGCTGTTTCTCCTCCATATGCCGTTTCTGCGTCAGGGTGCGAGATGTTGCAGCTTCTTCAGGCTGCCTGCAGTTCTCTCACTCCTTCCCTTTGGCAGCTTGTCAAGAGCTGCCTCAAGAAAGAAGATGTCTCTGTGCACATCCCCCTCTTTGTTTACTCCTGTAAATACTACCTAAAGCTCCTTTTTGTTTTGTAAGTTATGTCTTAAGTTATGTTTTGTATGGCGCTGAATACTCTTCTGGTGCGTCCAGAGGAGAAGATGAGGACTGGGTAGTCTCTGAAGCCGAGTGTTAACACAGTAGATTTCTGTCGCCGCGGCCAGCAGCGATGGTTCAGCGGCTCACCGTCTGATCTGCCCGAGTGTTGATTTGTCGATTGTACACCAGACGAATGTTCCATTCCAGCTGGCCGCAAAACCGAACGGATTATGATTGTTCTACTGAACGGGCTCAGAACATTTCTGAGTTTTGCTGGGGGGGGACAAATTTGTTTTGTAAGATTTGAATAAAGATGGTGGCCCAGTGGATTGGGGAATAAAAAGGTTCATTTTCTTGCTTACAAACTCCCATATTAAGATTAAGTAAATCTTGATAATAGCTTATATTAAACGTCATAATAGATTATGGAAAGAAAATGAAGATTATGCCTCAGAAAACAATTACGTTGAATGGTATAGCACTAATTTATGAGCATTTTGGCATTTTGACATTTCTGCATTTCTGGATGCATTTTAATCCAATAGCAGAAATGTGTCCAAAGTTAACTTCCCAACAAAAGAAAATTCCATTCTTCACCATTTCTGCACAGTGAAATCACTAAGAAATGCAAGTGATTGGTGGGAAAATTTCAAGAGACCTCAAGAGATACATAAACAAATCAAAACTTTTCACAGTGGAACTGGATGTCTGAAGGAACGAGTCTAAATCGTTCCCCAAACTGATTTAGTTCATATCCAGTATACTGCAATCCCCAACATCCATATAAACACTCACGTGTAACTACACTGGGAGAGGAAATGGAGACGTTTAGTTCTGTGTCTCTACATCTGAGCCTTTCGCACCAAACCCACCGAATGATAGTGTTTACATACAACTTAATTACGGAGATATTTAAAAATAAAATAGTGGATTTTGCTAAGAAACACTGCTAATCAGAGTCCTTGTTCTAGAGGATCAGCTGGAAGTGAAAGAGCGTGAAGGCTTTCTGGTTCGGTTCCTACATTATACACCACAGGCTGCTGGCTTGGTCCCATTTGGCTCTAGTGGTTCTCCTTCTACGCGTCCTAAAGCCCTTCAGAGAGGCTGCACACTTTCTTTTTTGTCTTTATCTTGATGTGAGACTCATTTTCAAATCACGACAGCCTTAAAAAAAATCTGCTTAAAGGGCAGATTAACACAGTGAGCCCAACAGCAGTTGGTCAGCCATGACATATTGGGATGTTCTTGAGTGGTTCAAGCTGCATCGTAGCTACTAATGTTTATAAGCTTTGCTAACACACTTTAATCCATGTGTATAGATATGAATGTCATGCAGAGTCAGAAACCAAACGAGCCCGATTAAAATGAACTAAACATCTTGATATGGTTTTAAATGGGCACGATGACCGAGGCCTGCGGTTTAAAACATGCTGGAAGTTATGGTCGTCATGGTCACCATAGTAACCTAGATTTAGGAACAGGGGTCAGTGGTGCAAAAGGGGTTTGATGGCATGCTGTTTCTCATATCGAGAGTCGGGCCAATAAAACAGCAAAATGTGCTAAATGAGCTTGGTTGCAGCAGTACCATTTGGTCTGGCGGTTTAGCGGCACATTAGGCGAAGGTGATAGCAGGACGAGTAGTGGGGAATTTCGGTCCTGACCCACAGACACCTTCTGCAGTGGGCAAGGGCAGGAAAGCAAGGTGTTGTGAACAAAGCCTTCACACCTCTTGACCTCAGACACGTTCCGCTGTCATTCACATAAGCGAATATACCGACAGGCCACACACTTGTCCTCCTGTTAGATAAGCGCTGCTTTTTTTTCTGGAACATCGCCCAAGGCTCATGAACCCTGCTGCCTGGGACACACTTTTCTTTGTCCCCTCAAGCTCGGGAGAGGTTACCAACAAATCAAGGGAAGGTCGGTCCATGAATTTGCAAGAAAAACAAGATGATTTGTTAGAAACATATACCTTGGACTTTGATTGCCAAAGACTGATCATTATTTTATCGTATAAGAAACACTTACCTCATACCCACCTTGTTCTTTCACTCATTGGCCATTTTATTAGAAACACCTACCTCATACTTCTTCATATTTTCCAATTTATTAATAACACTTGTGCTTTCCACTCAGTGGTTAATAGAAAAACGGGCCTTGTACTTCTACAGTTGGCCATTTTGTTAGAAACACCTATTATTCGGTGTGTGTGTTGTTCTCCCTATCCCTCCTGGTTTCAGAGTGGTCTGCCACCCAAAAAATATCCCTCGCCTCGGTGATCAGAAAGCAATTGTTGCAGAAAGGCTAGAGGACAGCTGAAAAAAATGCATTAACAGACTGGAGAGGGGTTTCTGATAAAATGGCCAGTGTGTGTAGTTTGTCATCCGTGGAATGTACTGGCAGGTCCTTACAAAGCCTGCCTGCCGCGGTCCATTGTCCACAGTCCTGCTGCTTGGTGTGGTTCTTTTGCGAGCACCGCTCCTTAGCCACCAGCCCTGAACGTGGGCAGCCTCGGACAGGAAAAGGACGTGTTTATGTTACGGAGGGCAGAACAATGGAGTGGTTAATGTTCAGCCCCAGCCAGCTGCCTGTCCCCAGCAGCCAAAAGAAACATTTCTGTCACTGCAGAGCTCATGGCCTTTGAGCAAAGAGCCATGTCCTGTCCACAGTTTACTTTAGCCCCCCTCCCGCCAAGCAGGCTTATTATTCATTTGTCCATCTCAAGACCTAGGCCTGTCCTTCATTATCTACTTGGTAAGTACCGTGTTATACTATGGGCCCACATGCAGAGGATTCCTTCCAGCACGTGAACTCCTTCCTCAATCTCTTCCAGTCCGATCTGAAGCTGGAATGTCACTGGAATGAGGTGATGTTGATTTTGGACAACGTGGAGAAACAGCCTCTTCCACGTAGGAATAGCCAGCACTGGATTAACTCCTGCAGGGCTGAGTCAGGCTTTTTTTCACCCTAGTTATCATGTTATTGTCCTTATTATGGGGTTCCTCTCAGAAAGACCCTGCAGAACAGCCTTTTCTCTTTTTTGAAGGCCTTTGATAGGGTTCTCATTGATGTTGGCCTCATTGCTCATATAAGGGAAGCTGTCACTGGAATGAAGGGGTTTTTTGCTGGAATGGGGAAAGTGGGCTAGTACCCAAGAGAAAACTGGCTAGCAAGACCTCAAAGACTCGGCCTGTTCAGCTCGTAGGAGCAGGTCAATCGAGGCAACATCAGAATGCGAATAATTACTGAGGAGCCATCAAGGGTTCACAGTATTTTTGTTGAATGGTCAAATAATGTTAACTTTACAGTAGAACTATGAAGGTTAGAGTAAATTTTATAGTTTTACTGTTAACTCTGAGAATGTATTTTTTTTCCTGGGGACAGGTGACAAACACACCACACCTGGTTCGAGTTAGTTTTGGAAACTAAATAGCTACATTTCCCAGTTTCTTGACTATTTATTGACTTGCAAGATGCAAATGTTGACATTGTCCAAATTTAACAGATCTTGGTAATGACAAAGTGAATGTAGACTAAATTAAGTCAATCGATACATAGATTGATTTGATGTGTCAGCCATTTTGTTTTGAGATACATAGCTAAGTGGTTCATTTTACTGATGGAAAGATTAATATAAAAATGCAAGTGTAGGCTTGAGGAAACACTGAAGATGTACAAAACCACAACCTAATGTTCATGCCAGTCTTGGTGACCGTAAAATAACCAGCGATGCAGTTGAAAGTGGGTTCACATCATTGAAATAAACTAGTTGCTAATTGCAGAGTTTTTAGCCTAAATCTCTTAGGCTCTCTTGAGGAATGTTGCCCACTTGGCTGCTCTGAGCATTTCTACCAAAGTAAACTCAAACTGACAATGAAAAATGGACAACTACATGCAGAGTCATAAACATGAGTTTATGAGCCATAAAATGCATGGAATTGGGGTGGAAAATTGTATCAAGGGAGCCGTTCCCTTTTCACAGGAGATCGTTGTTGCTTACAGATTTACAATAGGTTATGAATCAGGGACTGAGGCGAGGGTGAACCTGGGCCCGATGCTTTCAGAACGGCTTTCTGTAGGCCGGTGTGACTCAGAACTCACAGGAAATGGGAAACTTTTGGGAAAATCAAGACATCACCATCATGTGGCAGGCACATTTCCTCTTAGCCGAGGCCTGCGGACTGATATAAAGGACCATCGGGGGAGAAAAAGTGGGGGTGAACACGGGGCAATGGAGGGGGGAGAAGGCCCAGTCATCTATCAAACAGGGTGGAGAAAGCAAAGGGAGGAAGAGATTGGAGAGTGTTTTTACTCTGAGGGAGAGCCATAGATCATTTCGGACCTGTCACAGAGGAGTCAGTTAAAATATACTAGAGGACAAAGCTGGAGGATTCCTTTAAAGGCCCACCATAACTCAGCCTGAGGAAGACCAAGCTCAGGGCTACTTCTTGACTGGCCCAGAGGATTAGCTTTTACAGCCATTTATACATAGGCCTCTACACATTACCAAAAGCAAAGACAAATCTGTTGCAAGCTGGAAAGCTGAAGCAGTATCAGTTTACTCTTTGTTTTATGTTCTGTTCCCAGACCAGCCTTTCACGAATGTCATACACAGCCAGAATATCACCGTTTACCAGTGATGGAAATTAAGATACCTATTTAAAGGGGCTCTGGCAAAAAAATTGAATAATAAACCTATCAATCAATCTGTTGCAACCATGTCTACTTTTATCCTACAGTGCATCCATGAACCTGTATAGGGAGATTTTTCAGTTTAAAGATCTGGAAAATCCCCTCCTGATGATGTATCTTGAAGGTAGTAATGCCGTGAGGACTTCGGGGGCGGAAGGGATGGAATGATTTTTCCTGCTAGACAGTGAACGCAGAAGGAAGTCCTACAGATGATGTTTCTGTTAAGAAACTGACGTTCACGCCAGCATTTATTAGCCTCAGCTGTCAGTGAGGGAACAGTGATGGACAAAGCCAGCAAAAGGATGAAAAAAGTCATAAAATCTGATTGTTAACCGAAACTGATGTTACAAAACACATACATAACACATGACATAAATTATGACATTTTTTATTAAAATTTTGATGTGATCCCTGCAATGCTGACTCCATGTCTTTAAATGCTCCTTTACAAAGATTATGTCTAGATAATTCACTCAGATGCTATTACTTTCTCATCTTATCTGTCTTGTCTTTGAGTTATCGATCAATCAGCTTAGGCTAATTGATTGCCTATGCTAACTCTTTAGCATTAGCTAACTAGCCACTCATAAAACAGCAAAAAAGACTGTAATACTATTAATAAGGAAAAAATATTTTCGAAAAAGAGATTTAGGTGTTTTTTTCTAATCTAATAATCTAAGATTATTAACAGGAAGGCTACAAGAGCTACTTAGCTAGTTAGCTTGCTTTGTAATTGCTACCTCAGGAGTTGTGAAAAGCAGGCCTTTTTCAGGCCTACCTTCAATGATAGCATAAACTAGCTAGCTACCAGATGAATAAAGCAATTAAAAATGGAAAAAATAGTTTTTCTTTCTTTCTTGCACTAAACAAAATTTATAAAAAAAAAAGTAAAAAACAAACAAACAAAAAAAAAACAATAAAGTTAGTTTGCTCTGTTTCTCAGGGGGAAGTGGTGAAAATTGGGGTTGTGTTTTTACTCAAATGCATATCAAAAATGTTAAAACAGCTCAAATGAATGTTAAATCAGAATTCGCTTATATAGCTAACTAGCCACGTTAGCTACTTTCAGACCAGTAAGTTGCCCTGAGGTACCCTTGAGCAAGGTACCGTCCCTGTCACTGCTCCCCGGGCGCTTTCAATAGCCCTCGCCGCACGTATGTGTGTGGTTAAAATGCAGAGGTGTTATTTCATTGTTGTGCACTGTGTGCTGTGCCTTGGTTCAATGACCAGAATAGTCACTTTCACTTCACTTTCATAGAAATTCTACCATCACAGAGGAAAGCGTACTTGAATACTGGGCAGTGATTTATTTTCGCTGTGTGCAGGCTGTTCAAAGCCCATGACGGCAGTTTTCCTGCTTGTATTTGAGTCAAGCACAGGAAAAAACAACTTTTTATCCTCATGGCACATCCAATACTTGTTTTGATCCACGGTGGCGCGCAAGACGCAATATCCTGAACATTTTAAGGGACACTGTAATGACTTGCAAAGGAAGGGGGGAAAAAAAAACACAAAGCAAAAGACAAAACGCTCTCTCACACTGACTCACTCGCACAAGCTGCCTTTGGCTGCGGTCTTCAAAGCTACCTTCCTCCCCCTCCGTTTTTTTTCCTCTCTTCGGCATGTCTCTCAGCGCTGTATATCACCCTGATCACGGTGAAGTGACAGCGAAAGTGGAGGAAAGATTAAGGGCTTGCGCACCCAGGAATGTTAAGTGTGGTTTAAGCATGTGTGCGGAGTATGGGCTCCGGCACCATCAAGGCCAAACGGTTTGGAAACAATTAAAGTAATGGAAGAGGAAAAGGGGGAACGCCTCCCGGCAAAGACCCCCTCCCCCCCCTTCCCTCCACCACCACCAACAACAGCCTTCTCCACTAACTCCCCAACCCCCAACACACCCCCTGAACCGCTCCCACAAAAATGACTTATGGCCCCTCGGAGCACCGTCTTCACCTTCCTCCATCACTAGTCCATCTAATTCCTCACTCTGAAACTTTGTCATTACGAGCCTGGCTTATTTCTTGGCTCTGCTGGGGAAGATCGAGTGCGAGTTGGCTTTGGCCACTTCGTCTTCAACAGAAGACCCCGGCCACAGTGAACTTACAGAGCCCGGGGGTTAAAAGCACGATTAAATCCTCGCTGTCATATTTATGTGCAGCACCTCTAGACGTATGGTCCCATTTTTTAAGGGTGCAGCAAAGCCAGAGGGTCCAGGAAGGCAAAGTCCAAACAGCAGAACTTCCTGAGGCCGTCAGGAGTGTGATGGCTTCCTCACACCCACCCACGCTCTTAAAAATAAAGGTACCCAAAAAGGGATCTTTGAAGTCATGCCATGGATGAGGAACAGGGCTCCCAGAGGAATCCTCCAACAGATGGATCTTTAAAGAAGCAAATATACCAAGGACTGCTTGGGACCCTTTTATTTTCTAGGTGTGCAGCCCGCTCTTTGTACGAACGCTCTCATCTTTGAGCCACCAGATGTGTTGTTGTCTGCTGTCTGCTTGGCACCAGCAAGCCTTCTGCTCCAGGCTATGGACTTTCCCTTCTGCTAAGCTGAAATGACATGACATCTCAGTCTGGAAGCCTCTTTTCACGTTTGGGAATATCCGCGCCTGCGTATTTCAGCCTTTTGTGTGGCCTTCATGGCACTGGCATTTCACAAAAAAGAGCTCAAGACACGACGACCTGAAAGCCGTCTTTTAAGCGGTTTTATACTACGTTCGAACGAAACAATTAGAGGTCCGGGCCCATGAAGCTTCATGGGGCTGAACCCTGACCCCCCCCGCTAACCTACAAGGCCCAGTAACAAAACGGGGATTAGCAACCAGCTGATTGCTTTCTGTTGCCGACCACTACGGGGAGTGACCAGAGTGAAGGAGATTAATTTCTAAAGAGGGAGAAAGGAACGTGGAAGAGAAAGGAGCTGAAGAATAGTAAAGGGCAGCTGCTTATAAAAGCCCAGGGACCTAATAGCATGTGCATTCACGTTTAATATGCTCTAGAGCTTTCTGGGGAAGGGGGTTTAATGAAGCATGCTGTTGTTGATGTTGTTGTTATTGATGTTTACCGAAGAAAAGAAAAGACAAAAGCATACATCATTTAGAAGGACCAAGTAAAGGAATGGGTCAGTGCAAACACTAGATGTCAATAAGCACCCAACTTCCAACTTCTCTGAAGTCTTCTTCTACTCCGACCTCATCCAACTCTTTGTTCAGGTGGAGCAGACTCGTGGGTGTGGTTTAGGACATGCTGTCAGCTATTTGAACCAAAATTTAGTGCTACAGGCAGGACACGTTTGGAGAGGATAGTTCATAGGTCAGATGCAGATCAGCTCTTCTGCTCTTAAAGTGGTTTGTGTGGTGAAAATGCTTCCCCTGGTTCACCTCCATGGTGTTTCCTTTATGTTAATGGCTGACAGTAAGTCCTACTCTGTCCTAAACCACATCTAACATCTGCTTCACCTCAATGAAGAGCTGGATTAGGTTTGAGCGGGAGAGACATTTTGAGGATGTGTTTACATCCAAAGATTTGGGTGATGATTGAAATCTTAAGTAAAATTATAAACCTTAAAGGTCTAAAATAAAGATGACTCCAGATGCATTCTGGGTAATCAAAACATTTGGCCACAGTGTGAATGCATTTTTCTGAACATATCAGGTTTTTCCCGACAACTACGACACACACCTTCACACTTCAATGTGTCTTCACAAAGACGGACGACACAAGGCGAGGCAGAAGGCATCTTGCCGAGAAACAGGTGAGGACCGAACACACAGCTTTGGGGCACACCCCGCCGCTTTCTCTCTTCCACCTCCTTTCTTCACTCCTGAGCCAACTGGGTCGTCTGCTGTCACTCGTGCCGTAAATCGCTTTCTCTCGGCAGCAGGTTTCACACCCTGAGAAACGCAGCACTAATTGGCAATGTGGGAACAACCAAAGAGCCTGACAACCTCAAACATTTGCTCTCCCAAACGCCGCCTTTCCTTTTGTTTGCTGCAGTTTGTTAATTAAATTAGTAGCGAGAGAGAAGTGCAACATGGCCCCAGCCGTTAAAGGCGTCAGAACTCAGATCAGCTTTGCAGACATCTGTTGTGAATGATCGCTGTAGATTTTTCCATTTTCTTCCACTGAAGCTTTTTTTTTTTTTTTTTACAGCACTTCATATGTGGAACGTAGCAAGTTGACATTTCTCTGTTGTGACAGGTAGTGGGGAGGGAGTGGAGACGTTTGCTGCAGGCGGCAGCCGAACTTGAACAGAGGCCTATATATATTTATACCCATATAGAGTCATATGTATCCTGTATATTGGCCTCTGCAGAGATCGCTACCATCCCACAAGGTATCGTCTCACGTCTATAGAGATTAGAGCTCCGTTAACAAGGACACATGTCACAGTGGAGCAGGGAACTGAAAGTTAAACCTTTGGCACCCCAGCATATTTGTGTTAGGAACCAGCGCTGAGCCCGAGCAAGAGGATACACTTACATTCACAAGGAGGCCGGGAGGTTGATGGCCAAATTAACCCACCCCAGCTTGCTGTAGGCTATCGCTGATTATCGCCAGGCCGAATAACGAGCAAAGCGGTCTCCTGGGCGAACTCCAGATCCTAATCACATTTTTCCCAGACGTTCGAGACAGGTCGTGATGGTGGGTCGGGTTAACTAGCGTACAGGGACCCTTTTGATTTTAATGGCTTTCTACTTCAGAGGAGCAAACCCGTCCTGAACATCTGCGTGACAGTCCCTCACGCTTGCAGCAAAACAGAACAAAATGGATGGGTTCCTCCTCGTCAGGCTCATCTTCTTCAGTCATCACTTTCCCGTCCTCAATCATCATCAGCACTCGAGTGAGCATGATTTAATAGTGGCCTGATGAATGTCGCTGACCTCCAGTGACTTGGCTGCTCTTGGAAAGTTGAGAGGAGTTAAATATTTTTTCTTTTTTTATCAATCGTTCCTTAGTTCTGGTATTAAAGGAATAAAATAAATCTGATACGCATACTTTTCCACATGTGCATCAGCCAAGATGTTGTGTTTTATGGTTTATTTTTATGAGGCTTATATTGCTAAGACAAGTCAATGGTCACATGAATCCTTTCTTCTCCAACTACTCTTCATCAAGGTGAAGCAGGCTTGCATCTGTGGTTTAGGACACAGTAAGACTTTCTTTCAGCTATAAATATGAAATAAACTTCAGCAGCTATTTTAAACAACACTTTAGCTGGTGGAGACAGAGGTTGTCCCAAAATCTGATTCTGGAAAGATGCTACTGCTTGGTTCACTTTTATGGCTATTGATAAGTCACGGTGCATCCCAACTGCATCCAAAAATCTGCCCCACCTTGATAAATAGCTGGAGAGCTTTGGAAGAAAGTGTTTGAAGCTCGTAGCTCAAGCTCCAAAAGAAGCAAAATTTGGACTCTTGAGATGCCTTAACTGATCAACCACATCTGGTGGCAAGTTGTGTACATTGGATATTTCACTGAACCATTTCTTTATAAACCTCTGAAGTGGATCTGGAGTAGAAACTACAAAACAAGTCAACGTTGCAGTTTGACTTTTGACTCCAAGCAGCATGTGCTCCAAGTTTAAAGTCATGAAACAAGCTCATTTGAACACTGGAGGAGGACAAACTTGGCAAGGCTTCAAGGCTGGCCATCTTTGAGAAGGAAATGACACTTTCCACCACTTTCCACCCATCCCCGGTTCCTCGGGAGGACATGCGAGATCTACCACGAAAGTGACACTTCAGTAAGCTTGAGGCCATATGGGCGCCCTGTTGCAACAAGCATGCAATTAATCCTGAATTAGTTCAGCCAATCTGCCACACTCTGCAGTCTGATGGAGGCTCTGTGTGGAGCATGGTGCTTGTGTGTGTAATGTGTATGTGTGTTTGAGTGTGTACGTGTTCCTGAGCACGTGTGTCTGCGAGTGTGTGTGAGGGTTTCCAGGAAACGTCAGTGCATCCGTTCCACATTTGCTTGACATCAGGCCCATCATTCTAACTCCTCATCCCTCTGGATGGCATGGCACAATGGTGAATAATTCAGACTGGAGGGATGTGATGGAGAATATGAGGGTGGCCCTGGGTAAATGGGTAACCAGGCAGGAACAGTCTGCATCAGCTATGGCCGAGCCAGTCCAGGTTGTCCCACCAATGCATAGACAAATTTAAAAAATACTGATAAAAAATTGTTCATTCATTAATTATAAATCCATTCTTTATATAATAAAATAAACTATATAATTAATAAATAATAATTAATCATGACGGCCACAATGACAATCTGTCTGTCTGCATGACTTCATTTTTATATTATATGGTAAAATTATTTAGAAGTTTAAATAAGTACTTCTTCCTTATTTTTAGATTGAACACACATGTTTAATTCAACATTTTATATTATGAAATGCCTTAATTCATGTTTTGATCGGTCTGTCTGTCTTTCTGTCTAATCTGTAATCTGTATACATTTTGCTCTTTGAATCTGGGATAGCAAAATCTGAAAAAAACTGCACACACACACACACACTGAGCTAATCCTGCAGGTTTGTTTAATCTCCAAATAATCTGCTTGAATATAGAAGCCCTGTTTGACTTTAATGCTATTTTACCCTTTAAAGTGGGAAGCGACGCAGTCTTCCATATTTAAACTATATATATATATCTGTGGTTATAAGATATTTACAGCATGTATAAATCTATAATTCACGCGTCATGGAATTCACTCTTTTCCTGAAACCGATGCCAAACTGCAACCCAACCAAAGGTTTAAATAAACAGAGCTAAACTTCACCCTTTAAAGCAGAGCATGTTGAAGGGAAATCCAGCGAGAAACCATATAAAGGCAAGAAATGTGAACATCAGAGGTGCTGAGACAACTGGAACACTTTTTCGAAGAGTCGGAATTAAAAACAAATCACCCTCCATTAAAAAACGGTCCATTCAGAACAGAACAGGACGTTTCCCGCCCTACCCGAGTGGACGTCCATGTTTGCTTTGGGCCGGTTCACGTCCGAGAGCCCCGCTTGTCGTCGTTTGGTGAAGTCTGATGTGTGACTGTGCTGCAGTGGTATGCTCTGAGACATATTCGAGAATAATCTCAGCAGCCATCAGTGCACACGTTCGCCTGTGGAGCTTCATGACAGAACTTACTCAACTCCACGAATCAGGAGCTCTGACAAACACACAGCCCACTGAGCGTGAAAGGCCTTCGGGATTGGGGCTTAGCCTTCAATGGGGATTGGCGTAAGCAGTTGTTGATTGAGATTAGCACGGTCTCCTGTGGACAATACACCTTTAAGTGTGGCGTTAACCCCTTAAACCTTTAGGCCTTTTATGTGCGCCCTCACTTTAATAGACCTCTGAAGTCTGCATTTACGCGGAAATAAGAAGTCTGGATGTTTTTTGGAAGCCCCGTGTTCACACCCAGAGCAAAACTTAATTCCGATGCTGATGCGCCTTGTTCGTGACCATCTCTGAAATAAAAGCTCGGAAATACAAGGTTGTCATTGCCTATAAAGCTGCAGCCTTAAGAAAAGCAGCGCAAATTTTGAGTGGAGCTCCCCGATGTTTTGCCTTGTGTTAATTTTCCCTCGATTGTCACTGAACTCTCAGAATTATGGGCTTTTCAAAGTTTGTTAAATACTAAAATATTGCTTCATATAATCACCGCAGTGCATTGAATGGACTTCATGAGGCTGCTGATGTCAACAAAATACCCCATGCCATTCAACAAATGTGCAAATACATCTGTTTGGTGGTTTTACTCTACAATCTGAGCAGCTGTTTATTAGCGTCGTTGTTTAACAGCAGACTCATGATCTTGTGACCCCTTATTTTATGACTCTGTGTGGCTTTTTACTTTTTACAACCTGTTTTTTCATACCATCTGGTAATGTTCATTGTTATTTTTTATTTGCTGGTGGTGGTTTTCCAAAAGCTGCCTTTTTTCGCCATAGGAAAAAATACCACAGCTCCTTATATGGGCATGAGGTCGACTGCGGGCACACATCTTTACAGCAATGCTCAGACTATGGTTGCTTTTCCTTGCACCTTTTTTGCAGAGTGCTTGGTAAAATTGCAGGGGCAAACCTCAAAGCAGTTTCAGGACTCTGTGTTTTCTTCCAGTAATCTTTATAATCCTTGATTGCACAGCTTATAAAATTTTATATTCCACAGTTTGCCCTAGGAATGCTGGAATAGTCTCCAGTGCCAACTTGGTTAGGATCAGCGACTCAGAAGATGGATAGATGGGTAAAAAAAATGTCACTCCATCTTGTACCAACTAATCTCGTTGTCATCGTCCAGTGGCATGTAATTTATGTCAAATGTTGTAGCTTTTCAGTTGTTCTAGACTTGGTTTGATAAAGTCAGAGAATTGCATTTTGTTCATAGCCAATAGGGTCTAGTTTAGTTTAGTTCAGTAATTTTGTAAACTTTGACCCTTAAACAGGGTTGCCTTGAGACGTAGGCTGACCGATGTAATCTGCATGCGAAAACCTTCTGGCAAAAGAATAATCTATGCCCCATCCCTTCCACACAGGCCACATTTTATTTTGTTTTTTCCTTCTAATATGTTTATTTTGCAAATAAATCCAAACTGTGCATTAACTAGTTCAGATGTGTGCCTCTGGGGAGCGTACTTATTTACACTTTACAAACATGTCATTAAACCAGGGATGCCCAAACTTTTGCACACGACTGGAAGTCTTTAGATTAATAATAGAACACTAAGCCTTGGGGCCAGGCAGAAAGAGAGGGAGCGAAAGGCAAAAAAGGGGTGGAGGAGGGGAAAAAAAAAGCTTTTCTCTTTAACTCTGTGTGAAAGATAATTTCCTGTGACTGGCTTTGCCAGGGTGGGGGGGAGGAGACGGCCTGTACCAGGATGACATCATCACTCAACCGCGCTTTTGTGTCCCGAAGCCCTGAAGTAGGTGGACGCAGTCACCGAACATCACCTTTATAGCTTTAGCCTCTCAGATAAGCAGCCAAAGAAGGGCATGCGAGCGATACGAACACCTCTGCCATAGTTGCGAATTCTGTTTACTAGTGAGGAGCCACTCACTGTTCACAAAAATATGATCCAAAACTGAAGGTCTGGAGGACCTTAAAGACCTCCATCAACAGATCGGCTTCAGTTTCTGCAGTTTCTGGCTTCAGTTTCAAGAAAGACATACAAGGTTTCTGATCAAGTGGACAGGTTGTGTACCAACAAACACCGGGTACAGATACAGGAAGTAACAAGCACAAAAACTTCATCCATCCATTTTCTGCCGCTTGTCCCAAACGCGGTCGCGGGGAGTGCTGGTGTCCAACCCAGCGCACACAGGGTGAGGATGGGGGACGCACCCAGGACAGGTCGCCAGCCCATCGCAGGGAGGAGCGGGACGGGGACGGTACCTTGCTCAAGGGTACCTCAGGGCAGCCTATTGGGAAAGGGTTCGAACCCCCGATCCTCCGATCATGTGGCCGACACCCTAACCACTAGACCACCACTGCCCCGCACAAAAACTTAAAACTTTCAGACATCTCCTCTGGACTAAAACATAGAGAAAGGATGTCCCTCTGTGTATCCATCTGTACAGGACAGATCGAAGGAGATGTAAGAGAGAAGACAGGGAGAGTGGACGGTGGAGAAAAGGAGTGTGTTGAGGGTGTGTCCGTGACGGGAGAACTAGTAGAGACATGGATGAAAGTGAAGCAGTTAAGTTAATGTTGATTATTTTCAGTAGATTGTTTTTATTGGAGTTGAAATTCGAGGCTTTAATAGTCTTTAATTCTATTAATATGGAGTGAGATTCAGTTCACTTTCAGCACAAACAGACACTACAGACGTCCTTCAGAGGAGACACGTCTCACTTTACACTCTGAGTACATTCCTGTACTTTTTACTTTACACTCTCAGGACATTCCTGTACTTTTTACTTTACACTCTCAGTACATTCCTGTACTTTTTACTTTCTACTCTCAGTACATTCATGAAGCATCTGTGCTTCAAGTGACTCCTTAATTAATCAAAACTAACTGATAAATTTTATATTGCTAGCAATCAATAAAAGCTAGCCGGAGCTAGGGTTGGTTAGCAACTGGTTCAACAGCAGCAGCGCTAGTTAAAATAGTCTATAAACATCAACCAATCAATGAATCTGAATCTTAGTTATCAATGTGGTTAACATCACAACCAGTAAACATTCATTTTGTAAAAAAAATTTAACATAATCCGTTCAGTTAGCATACTAACCAAACACCCTGTTATCATGTAGGACGAGGCACCCAGGACAGGCTGCCTATAAAAATGTCATAAATAACATTTTTAACTAATTCTATTAAACGTTATGCTAGGATTATCAGCTAGTAAGCGTTCATCATTAGCAATGACTAGCATGCTAACCAGTGAAGAAAAAGAAGAAAAAAAAACAATAAATACCATTGTGAAAAGCAGAAATTTGACCTAGACGTTGCTTTCTAAAGAACTGGGAAAGAACTGGGGCGGCACAGTAGAGTACTGGTGGCACTGGCTAGAAAGTTAAAGCTTAAGAAAGGTCGTTAGTATATGATTTAACTAATTTATGATTACTTAACATCATCCATTTTTAATGTGGGCAATTTTAGACATTTAGGTCCACGTTTGGAGGGGATTCATCATAAAGGCTACACTCGGCTACTGTTCTCCATTACAGAGAGTCTCACACCTAAATGAATTTCCAGGCCCTTCCGTGAGGCGACGGCTAAGTAAGGCCAGAAGGTTCCAATTTAATGGAGCAGAGTGTATATTTTACAAACCGGAGGGGGGGGACACTCTTGGCGTGTCAGAGAAAAATGGTCGGTGTGTATCTGTAAAAATACATAATTATAAGCCCCAGCAAACGCTTTCAGGCCCTTCCATTTGCTGAAACGGGGGTTAGCTAAACATTTCACTGTCATGAGCGTGGCATGGGGAGCGCCAGTTAATAAATGCTTCTCACAGCTTGTGTTCTGCCTTTCCGAAACACTTGGGCTGGCCGGTCAACGCCGGACTCGGCGGTCATAAATTACCCGCCAATGTGTCAACCCGGGCTCCCTGATGTTTTCCTTCAAACCGTCCCCTCTCTGGCGCGCCTGCCTGCGACGGTCAGGACGTACCTCTGTCTGCCTGCTGTGAAAATACAAGCGCTGGTGATCCAGATGTTCTTTTTATTGAACCCACGAGGCCCGATGCGAAAGCGCTGAGAAGAGTGATGCATTCAATATACTGTGTTCAAATGCACACCGTTTCCGCCTCAAGAAGTTTCATTTTGTCCTCAATCGACATTTAAATACTTTCAAGCGTATCATATGTGTTACAGCAAGATAAAGAAAAGAAAAACAACAACAGGGAAGGAACTACATGCAATGTTTTTTTAAATGATTCACATATTGAAATCAGATCCAGTCTGGCTTTGTACATCCTAGTCTATAATATGTGTGTGTGTGTGTGTGTGTGTGTGTGTGTGTGTGTGTGTGTTTGTGTGTGTGTGTGAGAGAGAGAGAGAGAGAGAGAGAGAGAGAGAGAGAGAGAGAGAGAGTGGGTGAGTGAGGTAAATGAGAGAGAGTGGTGGAGTGAGAGAGGAGTGAGTGAGGAGAGGCGTGGTGGAGTGAGAGACAGAGAGAGAGGAGTGGAGTGTGAGGTAAGAGTGAGAGAGTGAGAGGCGTGAGTGGAGTGAGAAAGAGAGAGAGAGAGTGGCGTGAGAGAGAGAGAGTGAGAGAGAAGAGCGTGAGTGAGTGAGTGAAGAGAGAGAGAGGCGTGAGTGAGTGAGGGAGAGAGAGAGAGAGAGAGAGAGAGAGAGAGAGAGAGAGAGAGAGAGAGAGAGAGATGGAGGAAAGACTTATGGCCCTGGAGGAGGTTTGTTCTATTATTTCAGGATTGCATTAGCCAGATTCCATTAAAGCGGTAAGGCTGTATATTCAACAGCCCTGAGCCCAAAGTGGGCCCTCGAGTCCTCTGCTTTATTGTACCGCTTCAGTGTACGAACTGATCAGCCACTCTGACATGCAAACAAGCACACACACACACACACACACACACACACACACAAACTATATATATATAGACACACATTAGTACCTGTAATGTAATAATAATGCCCATATGTATTATATATATGCACATATGCTCAGTATTAAGATACTAGATATTATGAAATAAAATACTAAATATACTATAAAATCATTACTGAGCCAAGTTCAGGATTCTTTCCCCGTCACAAAACAGCTTTACTGGTGTGTGGGTTCAGTGCAGCTGTGTGTGTGAGTACATGTATATTGTCTGGATGGACAATACTCAATAAACAATGCACAGTAAACTGAGTAAAGTGCAGGATGGGTCAAAAGGTGGAAAACAGGAAGACGTGAAAAACAGCCAGAAATGTAAGATTTTCTGTGTATTTATAGGTTCTGTGTTAAAATGATTACTGTAAACTGCGTTGTGTAGGAGGACGAGCGGTTGACAGCGGTGGGGAACGGAACCAGACATCTGAAGCTCCCTTTCGGACATAGAGTGGTTTTGAAGATGCTGCCTGAGGCCGGAGACGTTGCTAAAACAGAGTTCGGAGAAGATTTTGGACTAAATGTAACCTTTTTATGGTGGAGCTGTGTAGCACCCAATTGACTATTTCACCATTTTGCCAAACAGTTTTTTTTTTCTTTCGTGAGTGAGGGCAGGTTCCATTAAGCACCGCTTCGCACCAAACCCGCTTCATTTAACCCTTAAACACCGAATTGTGGGGGAATTCTGAGCAATCAATGAGATTCTCCTTTAACATCTTGAGGCACTTTGAGGCAAGTGTGATGACTCAGGCAGGAAGTCAGTACAGAACTAACTGTCAGGTTATAAGCTGTCATTATCGTCAGCCACATTAGCCTTGGCGCCAAAGCCGAGTCGTTTTGGGGGACCGACTACGAGCGCAAACCGTGGAAATCAGTCTAACTTTATAAAGTCGATACATTCCACAACACGAGGCTAATCATGTTAAAACTGGATGGTGTCCAAGAATATTTGATGGTGTCATGGTGGAAGGTGCGTTGGCTTTTTAAAAAAAATTTCGTTCATTCATTCACCGGTCCAAGATCAACCCATGGCGGGGCAGGTCTGTTCGAAAATAGCAGCGTATGGGAGGTTGAGACGCCTGTAATTTAATTCAGCAGGCCTCTGTTTCTGCTCAGGTTGACTTTGCCGGGGAAAAGGTTCGTGAGCGAAACCACCCTGCGGTCTTGGGTTCCAGCCTTAATGGAACACACCTGCCGCTCGCAGTCAAGACTTTTATCAGGCCCATTGGTTTAGGACTGGAACTAAACTTCACCAGACTGTAAATCTCCGTGATGCAACGGCAGCGTCCTGTTTCCATGGGTTTCTTACATCAACCCAGCAAGTTCGAGTCATGATAGATAATCCGAGCCTTGATCACTCCCAGAACATTTTAGCACAAAAAAAAAAAAAAAAAAAACTCATACAGTTTCTGTGATGCAGTTTCTGTGGTGCCCAGAGTGCTAGCACTGGAGTTAACCAGTTAGCATGGGTGCTCAGACGCTAGCCTCAAACTGGGTTGTTTGTAATGTTGGTCAGTGTATTCGAAATGCCAACTTTGAAACTCGGATATGCAGATTTAGGATCGTGTAGCTCCCATGCTGGAAGTATGCTAACATGGCTAAAAACATTCGCATCAATCTTGGTGTTTATCGATAACATTGTGTTGTGGGGTGTCAGAAATCCCATCAGTGAGTCTGTTGAAGATTAGCGAACACGCTCTGAGGCGAGTTTGTGAGGATTTTCTGCTTGGGCATAGACTTCCATTGGTTGCATTAGTCTCACATTTCCAAATTTCAAAAGAACTGCCATAAATGTCTTCATTCTGGTTGGGTTAAGAGGGGTCACTGTACAAAACAGTTGTTTTTTTTTTCTTTTTCCCTGAACTCCCCCCCATGGTGCATTATCACAGCCTTGATAACATCTTCAGCGGGCCGAACGTGCCTTCATCTTTGAGAGCACCGCTCGAAGAAGTAGGAGCATGAGGGAGTATTTTTAAAGTGTGTGTGTGTGTTTGTGTTCTGGAGGAGGAAAAGGAGGCGCACTGTGGCGACAGAGCGTCCACCCAGCATCGCACAATGGAGGAAGTCCCTGGCCATTATGTATTGTGTTTAGCATGGAAGAAGAGAGCGAGGGAGGGAGGGAGTCTGTCCATCTTTCTGCACGAGGCTGCCAGGTACACAAATTGCAGCCAGGGCAGCGGGCCAGCCCGGCTGAGCAGGGTTCTCGCAGCAGGGGGGAGGATTGAAAGGCCTTCAGTGTGTGGGTGAAACCACCCAGCCTTCTGACAGGCTTGAGCAATGCTGCTTGGAAAGCTGATTAGTGTTTGCAAGAGATTTGGGCGCTCTAACCAATTGGACGCCCGGGAGAGCCGAAGTTTGAACATGGAGCAGTAAATCTGTTGAGGATTTCAGGAAGAGGCCAAGCATAACATCCACTGCATGATCACCCACTTTTTATTTACCGGCCACCTGCTTCAGAAACATTTACCTCATGCTTCTTCTCATTCACTGACTGCTTTATTAGAAATGCCAATTATACTCATTGGCCACTTTGTTAGAAACACGAGGGCTGTCACTTTCACTTTCGCTTTCATTATATTTCAACACACTGCCCAACTTATCAGAAACACCAACAAAGAGCTTCCACTCAGTTGCCACTTTATCAGAAACCTCTCCACCTTGCTGTTGCACAGTTGGTGGTCTTTGTTATCACCATGTGGTGTGGTTGCCTCTTCATCTCTTTATGCTGTCTATTGTGAGAAAGTGACGAATTGTGAGCGAATTTCCTTCCATCCGCCATCCGATACAACAGGCCTGACTCCAGCGCAAGACTGCACATGCTGCAGGTTTGGGGTCTATGAATGTGGTGGAGGCACAAAAGCAAATGAAACGGTGAGGAGGGAACATCTGTTTGGCGTCACCGAAACGGGGAACATGAGAGCGCTTTTACGCCACAGCTCAGACTCGAGCCTAAGAAAACTAGCTGTCGTTACGCCAAATAACTTATGACAGAACACGCCGATGATTAATCTGCAGAGAATTCTTTTAACGCGAGGCCGTGTGGGAGCCAAGTGTGGCCCAAATGACCTGTGACTTTCCAGCCTCACCAAAGAATGAGGCATCTCTCCGGTCCAGGCCTAGTTAGCGGCAAAGAAAGTTTCAAAGAATATCAACAAGGCAATAAGATCCCACTGCCAAAAGCAATGAGCTCAGCAGAGGGCTTTCAGCAAGTCAGCCAATCTGACATGAGCGATTGGGCTGGCTCTGTCGTGAGCTAACGTTCAAAAGTTCGAAATCTTTTCTGTCACTTAATGGTTCAGGTTTAGACCTCTCTGATCATTAGAGATGTATTTGGTTAGGCGGCCTTACAGCTGCCAGGAGGCTGTTGGACTTCAGATGGAAAGCTCAGCATATAATGTTTATACAAAAAGGGCGTCAGTGTTTTATAGATACTGGCAGCACTGGATGCTGGGATGCCAGTGTGTACTGTTGGAAAAAAAATTGCTGGGACAATATTACTGCTGTGTTTCTGCAGAATTTCATATCAGGTTTATTTTTTTTTATTATTGAGCCATGTATAGGAGAAAAGAAAGCCTCAAAGATTGTGGTTCATCCTGAAAAAAAAAAAAAAAAAAGTTTACCTGACTTTTTGTCTTGAATAAACAAAATGTCATTTTCTTAAATAATGAGACAGTTATTATTATTTTCCATTAACTGCATGTTTTACTATATTATTATTATTATAATTATTATTGCAGCAATGACAATAATAGTCACAATAATAAAAATTTCAATTTATTATTGCTATTATTATTATTATAGTAAAAGCAATAATTGTTAGAAATATAAAGGTTAAAATATAAAAAATATAGTGATAAAACTTGAATCCAGATAGGATATCAAGGCAACTAATCAAGAAAACACTGTCATTAGATCGCTGCAGTTTTTAAATCCAGTAAATATTTCAAATTTACACAGAAAAAATAACAGGATTGAGATTCAGAAGCGAGCCCAAACTTTTGAACGGTGGTGTATGTTATGAGCTGGAGCTCAAAGGGACTGTAGCTGTTCGTGGGCGAAGCGTGGGTGAGACTTGTTTCATGCTCCTCAGCCCGTGTTATGCCTCCCATTTTCAGCCTGCCAGCCTCCGTGAGCCTGAGCCACAGAGGGACCTTCACTCAGATCCGTGTAGAGGCACATAAACGAGGAGCATTCAGGCTTATAGAGGAAGGAACCGTGCCTTTGGTGGGCTCCCTCTCACGGATCTGCGCTGAAGTCACCCTGGAATTACACAAACTGGCCAAAGTGTGAAATCCAGACTGGCGACAGATCCATCCTGCACCCACAGGGTCAGTGGTGTGAGTTTTTGAGTGGTCCATTTAGTAATCTTACATTAATTTCTCTTTTAATTTGGCAGTTTGTGTGTTCTTATACTTATTTTTGCTCGTTTTATTTTTTTTACTAGTATATTTTACAGTTTAGTGCAGCCCACTGTCACCTGCTCATCAGTCTCTCCATCACACATGCAGGTCTTTCCAAACTGCTGCAGACCTGACACTTTTGGACTCAACACGCTTGCAGGAGAAGCACATTTTCTGTTTAGTCAGGCCAGCAGTCATGCTGACACACACTTCCTCAGTTTTGTTCTTGAAACAACTGCCAATGCGTGGTTGGATGAACTTGGTACTTGTACACGGAGTTAAGAGTTCACGAAAAGCAGTACTGTGCAAAAGTCTTTACCCTCCTCCCCCATTTCTTTCTATCCTGTGTGAAAGTGTAGCAGCAGGTTCAGGGATTTGTGTACAAACACACATGTAAACCTGTTCTATGTTTGAAACCTCATTCTGTTTCTGAAACGGGAAACGGGAATCAACAAATTTGTCCTGCAGGAAGAACTGGAGAACTGTTCCTCAACAAGACATTAAAACGACAAGTCTGGCTTTTTGGAAGCCTAATTAAGAGAGCTCCAGAGTTTAAACTACACTGGCAGCCAGTAAAGAGAAACCAGCACTGGATTCAGGGTGTCTAAACTCTGTAAAAAGCCAAGTAGGAGTCTGTTGGACCAACTGAAGCTGAGCCAGTGGTTTCTGAATAATGCGAGTAAATATTCCAGGTGAGATAAACGAAAGCCTGAACAATCCATGTAATCCAGGCTGAGGTGGTCTAGATCTTTTTAGTGGTCTTGGCCTTGGTTAGGAGCACCACCATCTTCTTCAAGATCTCATGAGGTCTCTTCTTTGCTTGTGTGCACTTTGTAACACTTTTGTTTCATGTCTCTCATTGATGACGATAAACCCCATATTCGAGCGATACAGCTGAACTTTGCACAGCTTTTGTCTGTAAAAAGTTTGCCAAAATTCTTTCCAGTGCTACGCAGCTTCTAGATCGCTCTGTTTTATTACATTTTGAAGCAGCCACGTTGTGAAAACAACCGCGGAATACAAGAAAAACCATTCTGGCGTATGTCAAGGGAAGGCCTGATTACGCTGCCTACTCTGTAGATAAAAATGACACTTGAGGAGGACCAGATCCACACACACACGGTATATGTTCCTGTGTGTATTCCTGCCTTTGTGGGGTTTCTGTGTTCTCCCGCCTGGGCGTGGGCTCCCTCTATGTCAGGCCTAATCCTCCAAGAGACCACAGAATGAAACCATCAGCTGCAGGACGTTTGGTAAGACGGTCCCCGCAGAGAGATAAATACAAGCGCGCCTGCACACAAATTACACACATACAGTTATATCTCTATTGCTGGTTTGAACAGTCGTGTGGAAGCTTAGTCCCACTGTTCATGTATTTTAACATATCCTTAACCTTAACCTTTCTCGATTGATAGCTACACACACACACACACACACACAGTCCACGCACAGTTGTATTTGAAAGTGAAAGTGAAAGTGACAACCCTTGTCATTGCGGGGTCACAGCACAGCACACAGTGAACCACAACAAAATTGGACCTCTGCATCTAACCCATCCAAACATCGTGCAGCAGTGGGCAGCCATTGAAAGCACCCAGGGAACAGTGACGGGGATGGTACCTTGCTCAAGGGTACCTCAGGGTAACCTACTGATGAGGGCATCAATGCGAGGGCAACTCCCTAACCACTAGGCCACTGCTGCAAATAAGATGCAAAGGAAGGAAAGTTTTCATATCATTTCGTTTCAATGTACTCACTTTGCTGCACTTAAGTATAGAAGAGAAACTGCAAATGTTTTTAACCAAGTTACTTAGAGACTGTGCTTTTACAGTTTATATATGCAAATGAGATGGCAGCAGCCAATCAGAGCAGAGCTTATGTGCATATCAGTCTTAAAGACACAATAACAAACCTCTTCTTCTTCTTCTTCTTCTTCTTCTTTCGGCCACTCCCGTTTAGGGGTCATCACAGTGGAGCATCCATTTACATTTCTTCTGGTCCTCTGCATCTTCCTCCTTCAAACCGACCACCTGCATGTCCTCTCTCACCACGTCCATAAAATTCCTCTTTGGTTTTCCTCTTTTCCTCTTTCCTGGCAGCTCCATCTTCAACATCTTCCTCCCGATATAATCCTCATTTCTCCTCTGGACATGTCCAAACCAAAGCAACCTTGCTTCTCTAACTTTGTCTCCAAAACGTCTAACCTGAGCTGTCCCTCTAATATACTCATTTTTAATCCTGTCCATCCTCGTCACACCCAACCAAAATCTCAGCATCTTTAACTCTGACACCTCCAATTACCAAACCTGTCCACATTAATCAGATGAATCAAACATGTTATGTTTTGAATGAACCAAGCCACACATATGTAATAAGTGAAAATGAGAGAGGGATCCTTAATCATAGGTCTTAAATGGACTTTAAGAGGTCTTTAAGAGGGAAAAGCACTGAGTTAAGCGTGTCTCAACTTTAGAGCAGTGATATCAAAGCCGTGTCTTGCCACGTCTTTTCCCTCGTCTATATGCCTTTTGTTAATCAGGCTTCTAATGAAACTCAGGGTGGTTCTCAGCAACAAGTGCTTTTGGCCAAAGGAAGGAAGCCTTTCTCAATGAGGGGAAAGGTGTGTATGTGTGTGTGAGTATGTTTGTTTGTGAGCCTGGCTGCGTGTATGTTTGATTGATAGTGACAGGAAAAGGGCCGGGATAATACACTGATGCTCTGTGGGCCGTTATCATGGTGAAAAGGTCATTCCCATGCTCTAAAATAGGCCTAGCGGACGTCCTCAATAGAGGGAAGACAGAGGGCCATCCCCCTCCCTGACCCCACGCAGACTATACGTCGTGTGGGGATGGAAAATAAAGATGCACATCTTTTCCTTGTCAATAAACTACATTATAAAACAGCTGGTGAAAAGCAATAGACAAACCAGACAAGCAAATAATCTTCATGCAGTAGAAACAAATTGAGATTCCTGCAGAGCGATTGGGGTTCTACTGTTGTTTTCTCTCACTCTCCGTCAATCATTATATATTTACACTTCTGTGCAAAAACTGTGGGACGACCTGCGATTCATTATATTCTGGGAAAGTAGGCGCAGCGATTTTTCTGTACTAGCACACACAAAAGAGTTTCATTTGAACCAGCTTTGCTCACTACCACCACCGTTGTTCTTCAGCACAGCCTCAACTCTCTTAGACCAGCTCTTTTCTTTTAGTTGTCTTCAGGAACACTTCTCCAGGCTTCTTGACGGACATCCCAAAGCTGTGTATGGGAATCAACATGTAGCGTTAGTGACAAACTGAGCAAGGTGCTTGCCCAGCTAGCTTGGGGCAGCGGTGGCCTAGTGGTGAGGGAGTTGCCCCACATCGGAAGATTGTGGGTTTGATTCCCTCACAAGTAGGTTGCCCTGAGGTACCCTTGAGCAAGGTACCATCCCCGTCACTGCTCCCCGGGCGCTTTCAATAGCTGCCCACTGCTGCATGGTGTTTGTGTGCATGGGTTAAATTGAGAGGTCCAATTTCGTTGTGGTTCACGTGTGCTGTGCTGTGACCTCGCAATGACAAGGGTTGTCACTTTCACTTTTTCACTTTCACTTGATTTCAACCTAAATGTTTCTAATAAAGTGGCCAGTGCGTGAAAGCACAAGGTGTTTCCAGGGGCCACAAGTGGAAGTGCAAGGTAGGTAGCTCTAATAAAGGGCTCAATGAATAGTAGCATAGGGTGGGCGTTTCCAATAAAGTGTCCAGTAATTGGAAGCGCAAGGTGTCCGTCAGCCCTGTTGTTTACAGGCTCTGCCTATTTACTGGACCGGTTGCAGGTGAATGGACATCGCTGCTGACACCAGACACCAAGAGCCAAAGTGACAATAAGCCTAGAGTTTGGCTACAGGGCGGGATCAGGAGGGGCTGCCTGAGCCGAGCTGACAGGTAGGAAAGGAGCAGGGAATCCTGGGAGTTTGGGGATGAGCGCTCAGAATTCTGTCATACTGTCTGGACACATCAATCAGACGCAGACCTGAAGGAAGGCCACCTGAGTTGGACCATCATCTTCGGTTATTCCAGCACAAACTGAAGTCAGTCTCAAGATCCATGACAGGACACTGTTATATTAATAAAGAACAACATTCATATATTCTACCACTTCTACTAATATTGTTATATATTAATATAACTGTGTATTAATATATGGCTAATTAATTAATATGCTACTATATATATCAGTAGTCACAAACTGCTATTGGTGTGAATGAGGAAGATGCAGAGGACAGGAAGAAATGGAAACAGATGATCCGCTAACACAAAAAGCTGAAAAAAGAAGATAATTTTATTATTGGCATCAACGTAATATTGTTGTGTTTGTTGTTATTGTTGTTGAATATTTATTTGATCTGTTTTTATTTGATTGCATTATTATTAATAATAATCATAGACATAAAATAGTTGCAAATATTTACATTATAAATAAATAAGTTAAAAAGTAGCTGCTGTAATATAACTGTTTTTAATACTGTTACATTGCTACAAATGATAAAACAATTATTAATATATAGATTTTTATAAATGCCATCACAAACAATCCAAACTGACTTGGAACATGAAACTGTTACATAAACGTCCGTTATGAGTTAGCATTGTTTTTTTCTTTCTTCTGAACAGATCAGAGGTTCAGTTCAATCAGTGACGTCAGGCTCTTGTCCTTTTACAGTTCACGCACAGGAAGTTTTCTTTCTCAGCGTTTAGGCTTTTGAAGCCAATCCGGACCCTGCCTCATCAGTGTCACCCAGATGAAGAGTTCTTTCAGTCTTTAAGGCAGTTAAAGTTCATCTGTTTTATTTTCCCCATCTTCTTTTGTTTGTCAGCCTGAACAAGCTATTCATTGCAAAGCAATGACCCCTGCTTCACTACCACCAAGATCTCCTGTTCTAGTGTATTTCAGTGTTTATTGAGGTGTTTATACACTAATATCTCCTGTTCTAGTGTATATTAGTGTTTATTGTGTTTATACACTAATATCTCCTGTTCTAATGTATATTAGTGTTTATTGATGTGTTTATACACTAATATCTCCTGTTCTACAGCATTTGAGTGTTTATTGAGGATGTCAGTTATATTAATATCTGATATTCTGGTGTGCAGGGGTTTACTAAGTGATGTGTCTCAAGACTAAATCTCTTTGAGCTATGAGCTCAAAGAGTTAAACACACAGAGACTTTCTTAACTATGAAAGTTATTAACACAGGTGGTGAAAGATTGAAGCCTCTGAAATACTGTGCCATCAACACTTACTGCATTCACTGATATCAAAACAATCCTGCCTCACCCAATAGATGACCCATGGCTTCACTTTATTGCTGAATGGCTTGAACCTTTTCCTGCTCTTTGGTCAGCTTCTCATTTCCTGGTTCTGTTCTTTCATTTTCCTTTCATGCAAAACAGAAAACAGATACACAGTCAGCTCTAGGACAAGTAATACCCTTGGTAAGATGCATTAAAAAGATTGTAAAATAATCTGAAATTGATTTCATTTCACACAGGAGTTCATGTTTCACTGGGGTACAAATGCCCACACAGAGGCCAATTGCCATTTGTTTATATGCAAGATTTAAGGGAATGAAACATGACAAGAGGCTTGATAGCCAAATGTCAGGGATTGTCCGTCATGTCCATCGACTGTCAGGAAGTTGAGGACGGCCATAATGGGACTGAACCTCTCAAGAAGAGGATGTGCTTTTATTGTAGGAGAACAGTAAAGAAGACTATCTCAGAGGACTCTTAACTACAAAACAATGTTGCCTTCACCAATTCAGCTAAACTTCTTTAATTTTATTACAAATAAAAGCACCTGCTGGTCCCTCGATGTGGAAATCCGACATGGTAGACGGAGGCTCGTTTGCTCATCAGTCTCAATGCACCATCATCACCATCAATGTTTTTTTTTTTCTCTTTGCACCACAGGATTGTCTTTTTAGAGCCACGAAGTTCAGCAAGTACACAGGCTTCAGACTTCAAGGAAATGCCAGTGGTATCTCCAGACTGTATTTTACTGGCTTATCTGCTGGATCTTGTAAACCTCTGTCTGATCCCACTGCCTCTGTTTAATCTTCCCTGTAAATGTGTCCTGCTTGTATCATAATGTCTCCTGTAAAACATGCTCTGCAGACAAGAAGTGAAATGAACAGAGAACCCCATGCTGGTTTGGAAGCTTTCACTCATGAATGAATGGATACTCTACGTGTCCAAAAATAAACAGACACGTCACGTGACACCGCAAAACAAACAAACAAAACAACAGAACCTTACAAGAAAAATACTACAGTACATAACAGCAAATACAACACATTGAAAAGTGAAATCATACAGTTCAGTAGGAATTTCACTAGTGTTCGATTAAAATTCTAGAGTAAATTCACTACAGTATAGCAATTTTACAATAAATTCACTACAATGTTCTATAGTCATTCTACAGTGAATTCACTTCACCTTAGTAATTCTATAGTAAATTAATTTCCATCCATCCATCCATCCATTATCTGCCGCTCGTCCCAAATGGGGTCGCGGGGGAGTGCTGGTGTCCAACCCAGCGCACACAGGGCGAGGACGGGGGACGCACCCTGGACAGGTCGCCAGCCCATCTAAATGAATTTCAGCACACTATATTAATTCTACAGTACATTCACTAGAATAAAATAATTCTACAATAAATTCAATACAGTACAGCAATTCTAGTCATTTCACTTCAGTATTCTATAATAATTCTACATAACATTCACTAAGGTGTAGTATTTTTACAATAGATTCATTAAAATATAGTAATTCTAGTCATTTCACTACAATATTGTAATTCTTCATTAAATTCACTGCGGTATAATAATTCTATAGTAAATTCACAACAGTATTATCTTTCTAGTTAAGTATTTCTGCAGTAAGATAACTACAGTACACTATAGAAATTCTACTTTAATTTCACTATAATATAGCAATTCTACTTTCATTACACTACAGTATAGTAATTCTACAGTAAGATCATAACAGCACACTATATTAATTCTACTTTAATTTCACTACAGTATAGTAATTCTATAGTAAGTATATATGTAGTTTATAGGAGTGTACTTCTGCAGTACTTCTGTTTAATATTGTAAGCTCGTCCTACTTGTACTTTGATGTCTCTCAAAAAAGTGCTCAGCAGACATGAAGTGAAATTTCATGTCAAGTGTAATTCAAGTGTAATTTCACTGCAGTATTCTCTTTAATAGGAAATTCCTCTTTAACCTCATTTTCCACTTTTCCTCACATCAATAAACCTTGCAACACAAGCTGCTCTTCCAGTCAGAGCTCAAGCCGAGGTCGCCACCTTGTAGTTGAGTGTGGTTACTGCTACTTGCAAAATTTTACAGTAAATTCACAAGAGCATAGTAGTTCTACAGTAAATTCAATGCAGTATTCTATAGTCATCCTACAAAATATTTACTACAGTGTTCTATAGAAATTCTAAACTAAATTAAATACAGTATAGTTATTCAGCAGGAAATCAACAGGTATTCTATCGTAATTCTACAGTAAATTCACTACAGTATTCAATAGTAATTCTACACTAAATTCACAAGAGTATAGTAATTCTACAGTAATATATTCTATAGCCATTCTCCAAAAAATTCACTACAGAATTCTAAAATAATTATACAGTAAATTACTATAATATAGTAAATCTATAGCAAGATCACTACATTATAGTAATTCTACAGTGAATTTATTACAATATAGAAATTCTGTATTAAAAACACTACAGTATAGTAATACACTATAGTAATTCTAGTCACGTCACTACTGTATAGTAATTCTATTGTAATTACACTATGGTATACTATTGGACTATATGTCCAAACCAATGCAACCTTGCTTCTCTAACTTTGTCTCCAAGACGTCCAACCTCAGCTGTCCCTCTAATAGACTAATTTCTAATCCTGTCCATCCTCGTCAAACCCATGAAAATCTCAGCATCTTTAACTCTGACACCTCCAGCTCCGCCTCCTGTCTTTTCATCAGTGCCACCGTCTCCAACCCATACAACATAGCTGGTCTCACTACTGTCCTGTAAACCTTCCATTTTACTCTCGCTGGTACGCATCTGTCACAAATCACTCCAACTTCAGTGGTGTGGCTGATCAACTTTATCCTTCTATAGTAACCACAGCTCTGTGCATCACCCTTATTCTGTACAATCAGTACAATTACACTTTGTCTCCACTCCTCAGGCATCCTCTCACTTTCCAAGATTGTGTTAAACAGTCTGGTCAGAATGTTTCCATTCTTCATCCTCTTCATTGCTGCCCTTTCTTCCATGCTTATTTGCTGCAAGTCCTGGTTCACTATCGTCACATCATCCAAATTTCTCTCTCTCTCATTTTCTTCATTCATCAGCCCCTCAAAGTATTCCTTCCATCTGTTCAACACGCTCTGTTCACCTGTGAGTACGTTTCCATTTCTATCATTAATCATCCTGACCTGCTGCACATAATTCCCAGCTCTGTCTCTCTCTGTCTAGCCAATCGGTAAAGGACCTTGTCTTCCTCTTTACTGTCCAACCTCTCAATAAAATTCACCAAACACCTTATCATTAGCCTTCGCCACTGCTTTCTTCGCCCGGTGGTTCATCTCCTTCTACACCTGTCTACTTTCTTCATCTCTCTGACTGTCCCACTTCTTCTTTGCTGCCCTCTTCTGCTGTATACACTCCTGGACTTCTCGGTTCCACCACCAGGTTCCCTTACCCAGTAATCCGGTAGCTCTTCAGCACTTCCAAGTGCCCGTTTTAACTCCTGCCTGAATTCAACCTTGCAGTCCTCCTTCAGCTTCCACCACTTGATTCTCGACTCTGTCCTCACTTTCCTCCTCTTCTTGACCTCCATCCTATGCTGTTCCCTTCACCAACATGACCATTAAAATCTGAATTAAAAACACTCTCTCTCCCCTGGGTACACTCTCTATCACTTCATCTAACTCACTCCAGAATTCTTCATTTACTTCCATCTCACAATCAACTTGTGGGGCATAAGCACCAACATTTAGTATCACACCTTGTAGCGGTTGCGGCGATCACTGAACGATTTCTTTTTCCGACTTAAATCGAACTAAGGCTGCCATAGCCGATGGCCATAAGGGAGGTACCCCCTAGGCTCGGCATGGTATTCCTCCAAGAAGTCAGAGGGCGCTCTAGCCCCTTACTAACACTGCGCCTCCCCTTTAAGAGCTTACCTGATATAATCAGGTGACTGATTAGCAGGGGTGTCGGTTTTTTGGGCAGTGTTTGGAAGGAGTTGTGTGATAAAAGCTTTGGGAAGAAAGCGTATGAGGGAGAAACTAGGTTTCCATGTCCCTTGTTAAAAATCCTTTCTTTCATGGCATGTGTATGATATATGTTCACAAAGAAGACTGGCAGAGCCCATCTTCCATGTTTGTGGATTAACCCCGTTGGACTATTTGGACACTCAATTCCACTCAGGATTACTCCTACCATCTGATCTATAATCCCCTACTCCATCACCTTCGTGTTAGGACTTCCGTTTGCCATCTACCATCTCCGGAATCATCCTTAGACTGGACAAACGGTTGGACTGAATACATGTACTTTCATTGTTTGTTTGCTTGTTTGTTTGTTATATTCAATGTTGTTTGGGGAGCACTGTTACATATTAAAACACAGAAGGTTTTTGTCCCGAGTATTGTGGTGGTCTACGGTGTCTGTTCGATTTAAGAAGGATAAAGAAATCGTTCAGTGATTGCCGCAACCGCTACAACCTTCAACTTCCAGCTTCAAACTCATCACCCTCCCTGACACCCTCTTCACCTCCAAAACACTCTTCACATACTCTTCCTTCAGGATAACACCTACTCCATTCCTCCTTCTATCCACACCATGGTAAAGTAATTTAAACCCTCCTCCAGTACACCTGGCCTTGCTACCCTTCCATCTAGTCTCTTGCACACACAAAATCAACCTTTCTTCTCTCCATTATATCAGCTAATTCTCTAACTTTACCAGTCATGCTACCAACATTCAAAGTTCCTAACCTTACTGCCACTCTCCTCTATTTCTTTCTCTCCTCCTCCCTCTGGACATGACTTCCTCCTCTTCTTCTTCTTCTCCTTTAGCCAACAGTTTTACGCCAGATGCCCTTCCTGACATAACCCTCCCCATTTACGTGGGCTTGTGAGCAGCACGAAGAAATACACTGGCTTGTGCATCCCTACTGTTTGGGTTAGTAAATTCACTACAATATCCTATGGTAATTCTACAGTAAATCCACTACAGAATAGTAATTCTATAGTTAATTCACTACAGTATAGTTATTCTACAGTAATTTTATTACAGTATAATAATTTTATAGTAATTTCACAATAGTATTGTAATTCTACAGTAAGATGATAACAGCACACTGTAGTAATTCTATTTCACTACAATACAGTAATTCTATGGTAAGTATATGTTTTGTATATAGTATGGTACTTTTGCAGTGCTTCTGTTTAATATTGTAAGCTTGTCCTACTTGTACTTTGATATCTCTTGAAAAAGCGTTCTGAAATGGAAATGCCTCTTTAACCTCATTTTACACTTTTCCTCACAGCTATAAACCTTGCAATACAAGCTGCTCTTCCAATCAGAGCTCAAGCCGAGGGCTTGTGGTCAAGTGTGGTTACTGCTACCTCCATGTCACAACACTGAACTGCAGATGGACATTATTGGAAAAATAAAGAGTTGACAGTAACTAGGCTCAAGACCTAAACCCTAAAACAGTGTCCTACAATGACACAATGAAATTTATGAATGTGAAGAAATGGAAACAGCTATGGCGACCCACGTGAGTAGCTGGAAGTACAGTACTGTGCAAAAGTTTTAGGCAGGTGTGTAAAAAATGCTGTAAACAAAGAATGCTTTCAGAAATGGAAGTGTTAATCATTTATTTTTATCAATCAGCAGAATGCAGTGAATGAACAAAAGAGAAATCTAAATCAAATCCATATTTGGTGTGACCACCCTTTGCCTTCAAAACAGCATCAGTTCTTCTAGGTACACTTGCACACAGTTTTTGAAGGAACTCGGCTGGCAGGTTATTCCAAACATCTTGGAGAACTAACCACAGATCTTCTGGATGTAGGCTTCCTCACATCCTTCTGTCTCTTCATGTAATCCAGACACACTGGATGATGTTGAGATCAGGGCTCTGTGGGGGCCAGAAGAACTGATGCTGGTTTGAAGGCAAAAGGTAGTGACACCAAATATTGATCTGATTTAGATTTTTCTTTTGTTCGCTCACTTTGCATTTTATAAATTGATAAAAATAAACAAACATTATTTATATTTCTGAAAGCATTCTGTTTACAGCATTTCTTCTACACCTGCCTAACACTTTTGCACAGTATTGTAGACGATGAAGAAGAACAGCATAGAAACACAGGACAAGGTTCTTTACCTCAATGTGATGAACCAGCACAAGCATGAGCTTCTCAGCCAGTTTGGGAATAATGGCTTAACCCTCATAATACAGTGTCCTGTGGAAAACAGCAACCACACTTTGGAACCAGATGCAAAATGTGACATCAAAAGTGCCATTTTCAAAGTCCTATTCAAAAAGATCAGTGTTGCCCTGGCAACTTGTCCCGGGTGTTTCCTTGTCTTTCTCCGTTTCTCTGTCTTCACACTATGATCTGTTTGGGGCAGAGTTGCCCTCAGGAGCAGAAGGTTGTGGGTTTGAATCTCAGACCAATAGGTTGAACTGAGGTTCCCTTGAGCAAGGTACTGTCCCCGGCACTGCTCCCTAGGTGCTTCAGATATTTGTCCCCTACTGCACATGTCTGTGTGCATGGGTGAAATGTAAAGGTGTAATTTCATTGTGGTTCACTACGTGTTGTGCTCTCACAATGACACAAAGAATAGTCACTTTCACTTTCATCTCCGTCTATACCTCTAGACTCCAGAAACAAAGCCCCAGTTTAGGGCTTAGATAGTGAAAGTGAAAGTGACTTGTCACTGTGCAACACACCACACAGAATCACAACAAAATACACCCTCTGCTTTTGACCCACACACACCGTCCAGCAGGGGACAGCCACATGCAACACCCAGGGTACGGTACCTTGCTCAAGTGTACTTCAAGGCAGCCTACTGGTGATGACTGGCTGCAAGGATCACTGTTTTTAAGAAACCTCTGTTCCCTTAAAACACAGCAATGCCTTTAATGGCAAGCACAGGGTGGAACCAATATGGCCCTATATATGAAGTGAGTGTGTAACGGAAATGGAGGAAAATAAGCTGGTCATCTCCACCATCTAGTGGTGATAAACTGCACTACAATAAAACTGGGCTCCAACAAACACATGGGCAAAATATTGAAAATCTTGGTCCAAGAACATGTCCAAGACACATTCAGCGCCCCAAACCCTCCCAGTCCCATCAGACTGTCCCCTCTTGCAGCATCACTGCTCCATCAGCTCAGCTTCTCCTCTGAGTGTAATTTTCAATCCTACATCCAGTCTGGAGGAGCTCAAACAAAGCTCCAGTTACTCAGCTACTTAAACAGCTGAGAAGCAGTGATGGGAATGGTACCGTGCTCAAGGGTTCCTTGGGGCAACTTAGACATGCTAGACAAGGTCTTAGACATGCTCAGTGCTCTGTTTTCTGATGTTTTATGACTCAAACAGTGTATGCTGTATAACACAATATGCTGTATTGGTCATTATTTCTTAGATCAACTGTAACAGCAGATGGCGCTCTGCTCAGCTCTGGATGAGGTGCACCGGGTGTGAATCATTAGGGTTGGCCTTTAAAGCCGCACTGAGCAGGAGCAGAGCAGCAGCCATTGCAAGTCTGTAAGAACTTTTCAGCTCTGCACTGAAACCACGACCCCGCTACACCATTACATCACCTTTCAAAGTTATGTTTTTTGCGCTACTCAATTTGTTAATTTTTGTGAAAAATTGTGCTTACAACTGGTTCAGATCATTTAAACTGTATTATTATCAGTTATTTTTATTATTTATGGAAATAATGCGCACACCTAAGGTTCTCTTCCCACTTTCATCCTCCTCTTTTACCATCTTCAAGGCTTTGGTGATCACGATGTTGACGTTACACGGCACCACCACCAAGATGACCGTTTCTTGTTTTGGAATGAACTGATGAGCGTTTTAATCTGAAAAGAATTAAATGAAGACCATCCCTACTGCATGCATACACAATAGGAACTGCTGATAGTCTTGAAAAACAACTACAATTAGCTGCTCACTGGCCACTTTATTGGAAATACCTTTTTTGTGCTTTCACTCATTGGCCACATAATTGGAAACACCTGTTTAGTTGCCAGAGTACAACGTGCAGAAAAAAATGACACCAATGCAGAGAACAAATGACAAGGCCCCTAGAGAGACGTTGCTTGTTACTCTTCATGACAAACCAGTTCAATGGAAAAAAGAAAGGAATATTCTTCACAACAGGTATGTTGGGTCAGGAGGTGCATTGCGGCAGTGACGGTGGCATCTGGTTGAATTCCTCACAAGACAGAGTTCATTTAAAACGTTCAGCAAATGGAAGGTGACCCTTAAAAAAAGTTCAAAATTTAAAGTCATTGTGAGCACAGCACTCAGGTGCCCAGGTAGCAGTGATGGGGACGGTACTTTGCTCAAGGGTACATGAGGGCAACCTTTTGATCTGGGATTCAAACCCACAACCATCCAATCATGGAGGATAGTCTTTAAACACTAGAGCCACCATTTCTTACTTGTGTTTTTTATCTGAAATAAAAGAGTTAAAAGATTTGCTCTAGAAAAGATCTAAAAATGTCACTTAAGGACGTGTGATTAAGGAAGCGGGGCTGATCCATTCCTCGATGCACTGTTTTTAATTGCTCTTTTTCATACCTCGTCTTTAATGTCCTCTGGCTGCCCCTCGACGGACACTCAGCGATCCTGGTCAGGTCGATGAGCATGAGGTCAGGGATGTTGGCTGAGGTGATCTGCAGGTGAGGTCATCACTGATGACAATTTGGTGGAAGAGGTCTTGTTTATATCCTCCAAATCACAAATGTAACAGATCATGTTGCCCATGTTTCTAGAGAGCAGGGAGTCGTACAGGGTCTGGAATTGTACAAGCGGGATCACTGAACACCTCCAGAGAGGAGTATGAGGACCTGAGTGTGAGGTTTTAACCTGTAAGTGATTTTTTAGGAAAATAAATCTCCTAGAGCACTAGGTTCCAGGTTTGGGAACCGTGGCCTGAGCTTGCGTCGCACCAGCATCGCTGATGCATCTGTACCTTCTCTGATCTTTTCCTCCACTTGTTCTGGAGCGCCAGTGTCCTCCTCATGTCCCTGATGGCTGATCCTCCTGTTGCCAGCCATCCTCCTCCATGGTCCTTTACATCATCAGCTGCAGTGGACATTGCGTTGTGAAGCCTGTGTGCGTTTGGGATGAAGGAAGGAGTGTTATGATCCTCAAGCCTCACTGGGGTAACTGGGCAGGAGAAGAATGGTCAATATGGGTGCAAGAAACGTTCATCAAACACTTCTTCTACTTCTGCAGTCAGTGGTTATCGTGAAATAAAATGCATTTGTTCATATTTGGATTTTGTTTTTGTTTTTTTTTCTCCTGTTGTTGTTTGTTGGTTTCTTGACTAAAGTATTGGGACATTGAGAAAAGTGTAAGGACAATAACAAATGTATTGGGAAACTGATGAAGTATAAGGACCTCAACAAAAGTATTGGGGTAACCAGTCCCACGTTTTACTGAGCAATGCTGCAGAGCACTCCTGAGTGAAAACCTTTCCCTCACAGGCTGGAGAGGAGGGTTAGCTTCCAGTCAAACCATGAAAATGTAGAAGGGCCTGTTTTTCTGTTGCAGAGGATTATGTGTTGAGCAATGAAGGAACTCACAAATCTATATGAGATGGTCAAACAAAAGAAAACTGGGACGGTCTGAATACTTTCTGGAAGTAGAAAGAAAATTTACTTTGACAAAATAAATCATTGATCCCTTTTATTTCTCATACAAAGTTTTTATTTGGTGCCTTTTTATTTCTTTGATCAAAGAAAGTAACTGGGAATCTGGTAGAAAGCTACAGCTCTTCTACTTCGTTGGGCTTCAGGTCTCTCAGGCTGGTGCTTTACATGCTGTCCTCAGTGTAGACAATCATCTCCATCTTAGACTGGATCCTCAGCAGCTTCCTGGCCTGCGCCGCATTCTCCTGCATTATTCTGTTGATCTTGGTCTGAAAAGATGAAGATGAACTGAAACCTCTTTTAAAACCTCAGATCTTTAGATCAGCCAACTGTCAGGAAAAGAAAGCATCTGCAATTAATTGTTGAAGTTAATTTTTAAAAAATTGATTTTCTGATTCACGTTAGATCATTTTTACAAGTCCGTTCACACAGAGTGAACAGCCGCTTTTTTTTTTCCTACGTAACTTAAGTTTGCTACTTCAAGGTGGTACGGGAATCCACAAAGCAGCCTTCAACCAGGTGGATGAAGTTCTTTGTAATGAAAGCTAAAGATACGTGAGGAGGCACACAGAACAGTCTCTTTTTTTTCTGGTCCAGAATCTTTAATAAATTATTTAAAAAACTACAATGACAAAAACTATTTGAAACATGGCACACAGTGGATGAACTGCTAAACTGGGTGGTCGTGGTCTAGTGGTAGGATATGTGCATAGGGACCAAAGGATTGCCAGTTCAAATCCCAGCTCAATCACCATTTGGTTCCTGAGAAAAATGTAACTTCTGGTTTCTCCAGGAGAACTGTTCCCCTAAATACAATGTAAAAGTTGCTTTGAAGAGTGTCTGCTAACTGCCATAAATGCTACCTCTGTATTTAACACTTCCAGGAACCAGGGAGCAGTGCTGGGGATGGCACTGGTCTGGGATTTGAACCTGTGATCTTTCTGCCTCCCTAAACACTAGGCCACCACTGCCCTTAATCAGCATCAGTCAGCTGATTTAGATTTAATCAAAACTTCAGACCAATAATTAAGTTTGTTCATGTGTTTATCTGCAGAGATTCCTGAGTGAAATCCTTTCCTTCGCAGGCTGGAGAGGAGGGTTAGCTTCCAGTCAAACCATGAAAATGTAGAAGGGTCTGTTTTTCAACTTCATCATTGCAGAGGATTATGTGTTGAGCAATGAAGGAACTCACAAATCTATCTGATATTCTCAAACAAACGAAAACAAGAAAAACTGGGAGTGTCTGAATACAATCTGGCAGCACAAAGAATATTCACTTTGACAAAATAACTTATTGATCAGTATTATTTCTCATGCAGTTTTCATTTGGTGTCTTTTGTTTCTTTGGTTAAAGAACTAAAAATTTGTGGCATTTATTTTTGTGAAACCCCAAATGTTATTTCTTTGGCAAAGTTTTTTACTTGAGCATTTTGTTTATTTTTTTTTGTAAATAGTTCAAAAAGAGAAACAAAACGTACCAAAAACAGCACCACAGTGAAGGGCAGGTCCATCTCCACCCCCAGAGAGCGCAGGGAGTCGACCAGATTGATGGATCAATGTAAGAATGTGAGTTACGTATCACCAGGGTGAGGAGAATCACACTCTTCATTTATGACTTTTCACACATTTCCACTTCCAGCAGTGCTTCATCAGGGTTATCTGTTCTTCATTCCTGTAATCCTGGGTTTAACTTCAACAACTGGACCTCACATTACACATTCTGGTCCAAAGAAGTTCAGGTCTACACAGACACAGACAAAGACCTAAAAGCTGGTGGGTAAGAGCCCAGAAGGTTGGTCGGTCGGCCAGTCGGTCAGTCATTTTCTGCCGCTTGTCCCAAGTTGGGGGCAGCGGTGGCCTAGGTGTTAGGGCATTGGCTGCATGATTGGAGGATCGGGGGTTGGAAACCCTTCCCAGTAGGTTGCCCTGAGGTACCCTTGAGCAATGTGCTGTCCCTGTCACGCTCCTCCCTGCGATGGGCTGGCGACCTGTCCAGCGTGTGTCCCCCGTCCTTTGCCCTAAGTGAGCTGAGATGGACTCAGGCATCCCCTGCGAAAGGGACTGTTTGTGAAGCATAATAAAATACTGCATACATTGGCCTAATGGTTAGGGAGTTGGCACTGGATCTGAAGACTGTGGGTTTGATTCCCTCACCAGTAGGTTGCCCTGAGGTACCGTCCCTGTTTCTACACCCCAGGTGCTTTCAATAGCTGCTACCTGCTGCACGTGTGTGTATGGGTGAAATGCAGAGACTGAATTTTGTTGTTTTGTACTGTGTTTCACAATGACAAGGGCAGTCATTTTCACTTTTTTCACTTTCATAGCTTGCTCAAGGATATCTAATGAGATTTGAACACATGACCTTGTGACCTTGTCCTTAACCACTGCAAGTAAAAAGCGATATAAAAGGATGTTGAAGAAAGTCTAATGAGTATTTTTCAGGAGCCTCACTTCTCCTTGAATAATTCAATTCAAGCCAAGTCAAATTTTTTTATGTTGCAGTTTTAACAACTGTTGTCACAAAGCAGCATTACAGGATCTGGGTCCGAGGCCCTATCGGGGAAGCCAAGGGTGACAGAGGCAAGGAAAAATTCCCCAGAAAAGGAAGAAGAAACCTTTGGAGAAACCAAGATCCAAAAGTGGGTCTTCAGGAGACGCTTAAAGACAGCAAGGCTCAGCAGTTCTGATCTGAAGATCAAGTTCAGTCCAGCACAGTCAGAACTGAAAAGCGTCTTGATGTTTGGAGGAAAATCCCAAAATCTCCCTAAGCATCAATAAAGTTTTTCTGATTCTGATTCTAAAATAAACACACATCCTCTTTCAGAAAGTTGTCCCATTTTGGTTGCTGTCATTTTCTTAACTGAGGAATTTTCCTGCATTTGGCGAGTATCAACACTGTTGCCATATTTAATTCACTTCAGACCTTCTCTCTTCTCATGAGCGACTGGGGGAACTTGGCAGAAACCAGTTAAACAGGAACGGATGACCTTGGAACTCAAATAACAACAAAGCATAAAAGTCAGCATGAAGGAGTGAAGCCTCCTGCAAAACTGAAACTCGTTCACTTTAATTTCTGCTTGATGTTAATGTGGAGTTCTTATAGTATATATCGAAGCCCCGATTTTCATGATATTAGGGATATATTATACAGGATGTAAAAGTTAGTGTGACAAGTTATGGTGGTTGGAGTTGTCTGAGTAAAAGATACTGAGATAATCATTGGGTGTGATGAGGATGGACAGGATTAGAAATGAGTATACTAGAGGGTCAGCTCAGGTTGGACGATTTGGAGACAAATTGAGAGAAGTGCGACTGCCTTGGTTTGGACATGAAAAAATTGGGATTTTTTCATAGTCTGAAAGGCAGTGTGTATTTTCACGTAATGTAAGTGATAAATACATATATATATATACATTAAATATATAAATTTTTTGTTTTGTTAGTGGTTAGTGCGTTGGCCTCATGATCGGAGGATCGGGGGTTCGAACCCCTTCCCAATAGGTTGTGGGTGTGTCCCCCTCCCCCCTATCCTTCGCCCTGTGTGGGCTGAGATGGACTCCTCCAACTCCGCTTGGGACAAACGGCAGAAAATGACTGACTGACTATTTCGTTATCCAGTTTTAATAGTTTTTTTGTTTTTCACGAGGCAAACAGAATGCAACTGGGCCAGAAACAGAGTAGTGTATGCCTAGTGTAGCACTCACAGGTCTCTCCTGATTTATCCAACTGTTTCTGCCAGTTGGCAAACTTCATCCTGAGTTTGGAGAATATGTTGAGGTACGGGGTGTTCATCAGCTCTTCTCCAGCAATGAGGCTCTTGACATCATCATTGAACTCTGCAACTTTCTAACAGATGACACAAAAGAGCTCAGAAGATCTGAAGGCATCACCTTCATGGGTGAGATGCCCAAGATGATGAGAGAGTGGAACATATGAAAACTTTGATATGATGCATCATAATATAAGTGATTGATATTTTGGTGAAGGTATACATTCACTGAAAGGAACCAGATGAAGAAGTAGACAATGAAGAAGGACAGCAGAGAAACACAGGACAAGGTTCTTTGCCTTGATGTGATGAACAAGTATGAGCTTCTCAGCCAGTTTGGGAATCGTGGCTTTATTGTACAGCTTTGTACAATTCATTGTACAGCTTCCTGCGGAAAACAGCAACCACACTTAGGACCTTACTACAAAATGTGACTTCAAAAGTGCCATTTTCAATGTCCTATTCAAACCTTTACATTTACGGCCTTTAGCAGGTGCTCTTATCCAGAGCAACTTCCATGTCCAAATTACAGGGACAGTCCCCCCTGAAGCAATTCAGGGTCTTGATCCATAGGTCCAAAGACAAGTACCCTACCACTAGACCACCACCACCAGATCAGTGTTGCCTTGACAACCTGTCCCAGGTGTTTCCCTGTTTTTCTCTGTTTCTCTGTATTCATCTGTTTTGGGCAGCGGTGGGCTAGTGGTTAGGGAGTTGGCCTCAGGATCGGAAGGTCGTCTCAAACCAGCAGGTTGAACTGAAGTACCCTTGAGCAAGGTACCATCCAAGTCACTGCTCCCTGAGTACTTTCAATAGCTGCCTCCTGCTGCACGTGTTTGTGTGAATGGATATAATGCAGAGGTGTATTTTCGTTGTAGTTCACTGTGTGTTGTGCTCTGTTGCACAATGACTGGACAAACTCAAACAAAGCTCCAGCTGGGTTCAACCTCTCATGCATGTGGTTCAAGATGGAGAACTTGTCTCGTCTTGTCAACATGGACAGTTTGTACAAAGAAAGGTGGAGCTGCTGAGCCAGATTCCATACATTTATTTCTACCAGGACTGATCACTGTCATGGCCTCTTGACTGGACACTCAAAAAAAAACAAATCAAGAGTTCCAGCTGATTTATAATGCAGTTCGGATCGTTGGGACTGGGTCTGTAAGTCCTGCCTAGGGTAAAACCTAAACATGGATAAATCAATGTTAATGCTGCTCTTAAGTGGAACTAGTTGAAGAGAGTATTGACAGATCTCTGACACCTTTTAATCCAGGCTTCAAACCTGTTTGACCAGGTTTGGCTTTTAGTCCGACTCAACTGTATTCATTATGGACGATTTCACCAGGTCCAGCTTGGTTAATATCACTGGAGGTTTTCATTCAAACAAATGCACATCAAAATGAACACAATATGCAATGTGCATGTTGTTTGAATAGTAATATTGTTTTAATTTAGCGAACCATAGAACCTGAGAGGCATGGAGACCTGTTGTCTTCCATCTGCGTTCTAGCTTACGGCACTCCCGCTTAGCAGCCCGTGTGTGATCATTGAACCAGGGAGAGTGCCTGATAGTTCTGACCTTCTTTGTCTTAATTGGGGCTGCCTGATCAAGGATCTGCCCAACTACTGACATGTCGGTGATGTCATTAACAGTTTTGTTACAGGTGAAATCTATCTCTGTTACGGCCTCCATAAACTGGATACATTTAGCCCTGTTAAAGTGTCGTGTTGTAATAGTCCTTTCACTGAGGTACGGTGGAGACATAGTAATCTCAAACGTGATTAAAGAATGGTCAGAACAAAATGTATTTAAAGAATGGACCAGTACAGCATCAATGTCAAGTCCATACGAGGTAATTAGGTCTAGCGTGTGTCCTTGCACATGAGTAGGTCCTGATACATGCTGGGTGCAACCAACAGAATCGAGGAGCGATAGGAAGCTTTTGGTACCTGCATCCATCTCTGTATCAACATGTATGTTAAAGTCACCTAACATCACAAATCTAGTAAACCTAACAACCAAGTCAGAGAGCAGATTGCCAATTTCATTAATAAAGGCAGCATATGGTCCTGGAGGTCTATAAATTAATAGAAAATGGACCGCTAAATCAGACCTAATAATTAGCAGCATCACTTCAAATATATGGAAGTTCTCAGTGGTTTTTGAATCAACCTTAAATGATTCATCAAAAATTGCAGCCAAGCCACCAGCACATCCTACTGAGCGTGATTTATGCAGGTACGAGAACCCATCAGGGGAGGCTTCCACTAAGGGGATGGTGTCAGTGTGTCTAAGCCAAGTTTCGGTCAGTAGGCAGATATCTGACTTTGTGTCAAGTACCATCTCATTAATAAGCACTGCCTTGTTTCCTAAGGAGTGAACATTTAGTAGTGAACATTTGATTTTAGTCGGACGCTGTGTTTTATTTGTTTTTGTTTTTTTGATACTGTGAGCAGGTTACCAGCGCAGGAGCCTCTAGATTGGCGTCTATACTGCTTCCTTATTGTACTTCTTTCTTCTTTTTCTTTCGGCTGCTCCCATTTAGGGGTTGCCACAGTGGATCAACTGTCTCCATTTCTTCCTATCCTCTGCATCTTCCTGCTTCAAACCGACCACCTGCATATCCTCTCTCACCACATCCATATACCTCCTCTTTGGTCTTCCTCATCTCCTCTTTCCTGGCAGCTCCATCTTCAACATCCTCCTTCCAATATAATCCTCGTCTCTCCTCTGCACATGTCCAAACCAATGCAACCTTGCTTCTCTAACCTTGTCTCCAAGACATCTAACCTGAGCCGTCCCTCTAATATACTCATTTCTAATCCTGTCCATCCTCGTCACACTCAACGAAAATCTCAGCATCTTTAACTCTGACACCTCCAGCTCCACCTCTTGCCTTTTCGTCAGTGCCACCGTCTCCAACCCTTACAACATAGCTGGTCTCACTACTGTCCTGTAAACCTTCCCTTTTACTGTAGCTGGTACGCATCTGTCACAAATCATTCCAGCCACTGTTCTCCACCCATTCCAACCAGCCTGCACTCTCTTCTTCACCTCTCTTCCACACTCGCCGTTACACTGAACTGTTGATCCCAAGTATTTAAACTCCTCCACCTTTGTTACCTCCACTCCCTGCATTCTAACCATGCCAGTTTCCTCCCTTTCATTCACACTCATATATTCTATCTTTGCCCTACTCACTTTCATTCCTCTACTCTCCAGAGCAGATCTCCATCTCTCCAGGTTCTCCTCAAGCTGCTCCCTACTCTCACTATAGATCACAATATCATAAGCAAACATCATCGTCCACAGAGACTTCTGTCTAACCTCGTCCGTCAACCTGTCCATTACTATTGCAAACAAAAATGGGCTCAGTGCTGATCCTTGATGTAATCCAACCTCTACCTTAAATGCATCCGTCACTCCCACTGCAGATCTCACCACTGTTACACTGCCATCATACATATCCTGAACTACTCTCACATTCTTCTCTGTAACACCAGACATCCTCATACAAAACCACAGCTCCTCTCTAGGCACCCTGTCATATGCTTTCTCCAAATCCACAAAGGCACAATGCAACTCCTGACCTTCTCTGTACTTCTCAGTGATCCAAGATGGTGGCACGGTAACATGCAGTGACTGCTAGTAGACTGCTCCGGTGTCCAAACGTTGGTGCTAAGTCTGTAAAAAAGTCTTTCATCCGACTACTTCTCACCATAGGACTTGCACATGAGCGTCAGATCTGTAAACGCTCTTAAATTTAACCGCCAAACACTGCTGGAGCTCAGGAATCAGCCAGGATTCAGTCTTCCAGCGACTCTCCGAACAACTCTACGGGAGCTTGGCGTGCTGAGAAGACCAGGCCTTCACTCCCCGTGATCGCCTGCTGTACTTGGCCGAATGAGAGGACATCGGAAGCGGTGTGAGAGCAAACAGAAACGCGGCAAGCATGCTGGGGTCCAGGCTCAGCTCAAGACTAACGCTAGCCGACCGGCTATCCCGTACGTCCTCCTTGCCAATGTCCGCTCCATGGATAATAAACTGGACTGTATACGACTCCAGCTGAACACCCAAAGTGAGTAAAGAGACTGCTGTGTTTTTGTTTTTACGGAGACATGGCTCAGCAACAGTATTCCGGACACCGCCATTAAGCTCGCCAGACTCTCTGCGTTTCGCACGGACAGAAACTCCGCTCTGTCCGGAAAGACTCGCGGAGGGGGGCTGTGTGTTTACGTAAACACACAATGGTGTACAAACGCTGTGCTGGTCTCTACACACTGTTCGACACTGCTGAAGGCAGTACAGACCGTTTAATTTGCCCAGGGAGTTCTCTACAGTGTTTATTACAGCGGTCTACATTCCACCCAGCGCTAGCGCTAACAGCGCTAATGCTAACAGCGCACTGGCTGAACTTTATGGAGTTATCAGCAGGCTCCAAAACTTCCACCCAGATGGATTGTTTATTGTTCCCGGAGATTTCAACCATGCAAATCTCAGGTCAGTTTTCCCTAAATTCCATCAACATGTGAACTTTGCAACGAGGGGGGAAAACACGCTGGACTGTGTTTACACAAACATGGCCGGCGCGTACAGAGTGGAGCTCCGCCCCCACCTCGGACACTCAGACCACATCTCTGTGCTGCTGATCCCAGCGTACAGACCCATCGTCAGGCGCGTGAGACCCACCCTGAAGCAAAGAAAGACCTGGCCCACAGGAGCCATCTCTGCTCTTCAGGACTGCTTTGAACGCACCGACTGGGACATGTTTAGGGAAGCTGCAACCTACAGTGACTCCATCAACCTGGAGGAGTACACAGCTTCAGTGACTGGCTACATCAGCAAGTGCATTGAGGATGTTACTGTCTCCAAGTTCATCATAACACGACCCAACCAGAAGCCATGGATGACTGCGGAGCTGCGCAGACTCCTGAGAACCCGGGACAAGGCCTTCAAGTCAGGGGACGAGGCCGCCCTAAGAAAAGTGAGGGCAAACCTGTCTCGGGCCATCAGAGCGGCGAAGCAAGCTCACACAGAGAGATTCCATGGCCACTTCAAAAACAGGTGAGAAGATCTCTTCTCAGACTCAACCCACGGAAAGCTGCCAGTCCAGACAATATTCAAGGTTGTGTGCTCAGAGGATGTGCAGAACAGCTGGCAGATGTTCTCACTGACATCTTCAACATCTCTCTGAGCACCACTGTTGTTCCAAGGTGCTTCAAGACCACCAGCATCATTCCAGTGCCAAAGAAACCATCTATCTCCTGCCTCAATAACTATCGTCCCGTCGCACTCACACCCATCATCATGAAGTGCTTCGAGAGGCTGGTTATGAGGCACATCAAGTCCCAGATCCCTTCATCACTGGACCCCCTGCAGTTTGCGTATCGTCTCAACCGCTCAACGGACGATGCAATCTCCACCACCCTCCATCTGGCCCTTTCTCATCTGGACAGAAAGGACAGTTATGTCAGAATGCTGTTCATCGACTAAAGTTCAGCATTCAACACCATCATCCCTCAGCACCTGAGTGAGAAGCTGAGGTGGCTGGGCCTGAACACCTCCCTGTGTAACTGGATCCTGGACTTCCTGACTGGGGTCTCCCAGGATCAGTAGCAGCACCTCCAACACCATCACACTGAGCACAGGAGCCCCCTAGGGCTGTGTGCTCAGCCCACTGCTGTTCACACTGATGACCCATGACTGTGCAGCCATACACAGCTCGAACCACATCATCAAATTCGCTGATGATACAACTGTGGTGGGTCTGATCAGCAGTGGAGATGAGGCAGCTTACAGAGAGGAGATACAAGAGCTGATGGACTGATGCAGAACCAACAACCTGTCTCTGAACGTCGACAAGACTAAAGAGATGGTTGTTGACTTCAGTAGACCACGTTGGGACCACGCTCCACTTATTATCAACACTTATTATCAACACCTCACCTGTGGAGGTGGTCCAGAGCACCAAGTTTCTTGGTGTTCACATCACTGACAACCTCACGTGGCCCCTCAACACCAACTCCATCACAAAGAAAGCCCAGCAGTGCCTCTACTTCCTGCGCAGACTGAGGAAAGCCCATCTCCCACCTTCTATCCTCACCATCTTTTACAGAGGAACCATTGATAGCGGGGGCAGCGGTGGCCTAGTGGTTAGGGCGTTGGCATAGCGTTGGCCCTATGATCGGAGGCTCGGGGTTCAAACCCCTTCCCAGTGGGTTGCCCTGATGTACCCTTGAGCTAGGTGCCGTCCCCGTCCGGCTCCTCCCTGTGATGGGCTGGCGACCTGTCCAGGGTGCGTCCCCCGTCCTCGCCCTGTGTGCGCTGGGTTGGACACCGGCACTCCCCCGCGACCCCGTCTGGGATAAGCGGCAAATAATGGATGGATGTGTATGTTTACATCATATACAAAACACCCCCTCCCCTCTGAACACCCCCCCCCCCCCCATTGATAGCATCCTGAGCGGCTGCATTACTGCCTGGTATGGGAACTGCAACGTCTTAGACCGCAAGTCCCTACAACGGGTAGTGAGAACAGCTGAGAAGATCATCGGGGTCTCTCTGCCCTCTGTACAGGACATTTTCACCACTCGCTGCATCCGCAAAGCAACCAGCATTGTGGATGATCCCTCCCACCCATCCCACACTCTCTTCTCCCTCCTGCCATCCGGGAAAAGGTTCCGCAGCATACGGGCCTCCACTTCCAGGATGGGAAATAGTTTCTTCCCCCTGGCCATCAGACTCCTGAACTCTAAAACCGCCAATATCTACCCAGTCCACCATTTTCATCTTGTATTTATTTATTTATTTATTTATCTCATGTTGCACTCTGTACTTTATCAATAACACTGCTCCACCACACTGCTACACTATAATCTACCTGGGCTGCTTTGTTCCACAACACTGTCTGTCTGTCTGTCGTGCCGTCTGTTGTTGTCTGTCTTGTCTGCACTTGTTGCCCCGTTTGGGTATTATGTTATGTCTTATGTTGTCTTGTGTCTTGTGTCTTGTCTTGTGTGTAGCTCCAGGGTCCTGGAGGAACGTTATTTCGTTTCACTGTGTACTGTGTATATGGCTGAAATGACAATAAAATCCTACTTGACTTGACTTGACTTGACTTTTCCATCAACACCCTCAGAACAAAAACTGCATCTGTGGTGCTCTTTCTCAGCATAAACCCATACTGCTGTTCACTAATCCTCACCTCTTTTCTTAACCTAGCTTCCACTACTCTTTCCCATAACTTCATGATGTGGCTGATCAACTTTATCCCTCTATAGTTACTACAGCTCTGTGCATCACCCTTATTCTTGAAGATCGGTACCAGTACACTTCGTCTCCACTCCTCAGGCATTGTGTTAAACAATCTGGTCAGAAACTCAACTGCCATCTCCCCTAAACATCTACATGCTTCCACTGGTATGTCATCTGGTCCAGCAGCCTTTCCATTCTTCATCCTCTTCATCGCTGCCCTTACTTCCATCTTGTTTACTTGCTGCGCTTCCTGGTTCACTCTTCTCACATCATCCAATCTTCTCTCTCTCTCATTTTCTTCATTCATCAGCCCCTCAAAGTATTCCTTCCATCTGCTCAACACAGTCTGTTCACCTGTGAGTACGTTTCCATTTCTATCTTTAATCGCCCTGACCTGTTGCACATCTTTCCCAGATCTGTCTCTCTGTCTAGCCAATCGGTAAAGGTCCTTTTCTCCCTCTTCACTGTCCAACCTCTCATACAATTCACCAAACACCTTATCTTTGGCCTTCACCACTGCTTTCTTCACCCTGCGGTTCATCTCCTTGTACACCTGTCTACTTTGTTCATCTCTCTGACTGTCCCATGTCTTCTTTGCCTCCCTCTTCTTTTGAATACACTCCTGGACTTCTTGGTCCCACCACCAGGTTTCTTTATCCTCTTTCTTCCTTCCAGATGTCACACCAAGTACATTTCTAGCCGCCTGCCTTATCACTTCTGCAGTAGTTTCCCAGCAATCCGGTAGCTCTTCAACACTTCCCAGTGCCCGTCCACCTGTGAGCATTTTCCTCCACTCTTATACGTCACCCTGTGCTCCTCCCTCTTCTCAAAATAAGTATTAACTACAGCCATTCCCATTCTTTTTGCAAAATCTACAACCATCTGACCTTCAGCATTCCTTTCCTTGACACCATGCCTACCCATGACCTCTTCATCACCTCTTTTCCCTTCACCAACATGACCATTAAAATCTGCACCAATCATCACTCTCTCTCCCCTGGGTACACTCTCTATCACTTCATCTAACTCACTCCAGAATTTTTCCTTCTCTTCCATCTTACAACCAGCTTGTGGAGCATAAGCACTTACAACATTCATTATCACACCTTCAACTTCCAGCTTCAAACTCATCACCCTCCCTGAAACCTTCTTCACTTCCAAAACACTCTCCACATACTCTTCTTTCAGGATAACACCTACCCCATTCCTCCTTCTATCCACACCATGGTAGAACAGTTTAAACCCTCCTCCAATACACCTGGCCTTACTACCCTTCCATCTAGTCTCTTGCACACACAAAAAGTCAACCTTCCTTCTTTCCATCACATCAGCTAATTCTCTACCTTTACCAGTCATGCTGCCAACATTCAAAGTCTCTACCCTCACTTCCACTCTCCTCTCCTTCTTTCTCTCCTTCTCCATCTGGACAGGCCTTCCTCCTCTTCTTCTTCTCCTTTGGCCAACAGTAGTCCAATTTCCACCAGCACCCTGTAGGCTAACAGCACTGATGGCGGTCGTTGTTAACCCGGGCCTCGACCGATCCGGTATGGAATTCTGTATCGTTGTCCGCATATTGATTTGGCAAAGTTTTACACCGGATGCCTTTTCCTGACGTAACCCTCCCCATTTACCCGGGCTTGGGACCGGCACAAAGAAATACACTGGCTTGTGCATCCCTAGTGGCTGGGTTGCTTTCTTATCGTACTAAGAATAGATATTCTCTGGTAATGATGAGAGGAGTCTGGTTTTAAGCTAATGTGTGACAGAGGGGATGCCATGTTATAAGGAACCTTGGTTGCTGCCAAGAGTGTACTGGTAGTGGGATAATAGCCAGCGTGTGATTTAAGATCACAGGACTGCGACCTGGGTGGTGCTCTAGAGAGTCACAGTGACAATTTTGCTGCCATATTTTGGGAAAGCATATATGATCCTCTCCAGTTAGGATGAAGACCATCCCTTTAATAAAGGCCAGGCCGTTCCCAAAAGAGGTCCCAATTATTTACAAAGGCTATGCTTTTAGATGCACACCAGGTCTCTAGCCAGCGGTTGAAAGAGAGTAGCCTACTGTAGGTTACATCTCCTCTAAAGAGAATTGGCAAGGGACCAGACACAATTAAGTTCTGACATTTAGTTTCAGCTTTTGAACACCTAGAGATGAAGTTCCTCTTTAATACCTCGGATTGTTGGGACTTTATATCGTTAGTTCCAGAGTGAACAACCAAGGTAGGAACTTCATTGCTGGAGTAAGAGTCCAATCGTGGCTCGATGTCACAGACTCTGGCCCCGGGGAGGCATTTCACCGAAATTGCTGGTTTAGGACGGCTAGGAACGCTAACATTCCTAACAATCAAGTCGCCAATTATGACCACCTTCTCCGCTTCAGCAGGCATGCCGCCGAGAGCAGAGTACCTGTTCGTCAGCCGAATGGATGACTGGTGTGCAGGAGGGCCGTTCTTTGAGCTCCTGGAACCCCGTTTGGCAGTCACCCAGCGTTCCTGACTACACTGCGATAAAGTACTAATGTGCCCCTCCAGAACACGAATCCTGTCCTCCAACTGCGTTACAGTTACACATTTCCTACATTTATGAGAGTCTACATAGTTGGACGGACAGTCTACGCTGTACATGCCACACGACAAACACAGCACAAAAGAGGACGTCATAGTAACACTTACATAAAATGTGGAACTTTTAACAAGAAAACTTTGTGTCCGAAGCCGCGAAGTTTGCTGCTCGTTCAGTCTGGGTCTCTTTCCCACAATGCACACTTCAGACCAATATTTAAGTGTGTTTATGTGTTTATCTGCAGAGATTCCATTCCCTCACAGGCTGGAGAGGAGGGTTAGCTTCCAGCCAAACCATGAAAATGTAGAAGGGTCTGTTTTTCAACTTCATCATTGCAGAGGATTATGTGTTGAGCAATGAAGGAACTCACAAATCTGATATTCTCAAACAAACGAAAAAAAGAAAAACTGGGAGTGTCTGAATACAATCTGGCAGCACAAAGAAAATTCACTTTTTTGCATTCATTTTTGTGAAACCCCAAATGTTGTTTCTTTGGCAAAGTTTTTTACTGGAGCATTTTGTTTATTTTTTTTGTAAATAGTTCAAAAAGAGAAACAAAACATACCAAAAACAGAACCTCAAAACAGTGAAGGGCAGGTCCATCTCCACCCCCAGAGAGCGCAGGGAGTCGACCAGGTTGCTGGATCAACGTAGGAATGTAAGTAACGTGTCACCAGGGTGAGAAGAGTCACACTCTTCATTTATGACTTTTCACACATTTCCATTTCCAGCAGTGCTTCATCACGGTTATCTGTTCTTCATTCCTGTTATCCTGGGATTAAGTCCAACAACTGGAACTCACATTACACATTCTGGTCCAAAGAAGTTCAGGTCTACACAGGTACAGACACAGACCTAAAAGCTGGTGGGTAAGAGCCCAGAAGGTCAGTCAGTCAGTCAGTCAATCATTTCCTGCCGCTTGTCCCAAGTGGGGTCGCTGGTGCTGGTGCCACTGCTGTGAAAAGGTGAAAGTGAAAGGGACTGTTTGTAAAGCACTATGAAATATGGCATACAGTGGCCTAGTGGTTAGGGAGTTGGCACTGGATCTGAAGATTGTGGGTTTGATTCCCTCACCAGTAGGTTGCCCTGAGGTACCCTTGAGCAAGGTACCATCCCTGTTTCTGCTTCCCAGGCGCTTTCAATAGCTGCCCCCTACTGCACATGTGTGTATGGGTGAAATGCAGAGACTGAATTTTGTTGTTTTGTACTGCGTTTCACAATGACAAGGGTAGTCATTTTCACTTTATTCACTTTCATACCTTGCTCAAGGATATCTAATGAGATTTGAACCCATGACCTTGTGACCTTGTCCATAACCATTGCTAGTAAAAAGCATTATAAAAGGATGTTGCAGAAAGTCCAATGAGTGTTTTTCAGGAGCCTCACTTCTCCTTGAATAATTCAAGTCAAGCCAAGTCTAATTTTTTTATGTTGCACTTTTTACAACTGTTGTCACAAAGCAGCTTTACAGAATCTGGGTCCGAGCCCCTATTGGGGAAGCCGAGGGCGACAGAGGCAAGAAAAAACTCCCCAGAAAAGGAAGAAGAAACCTTGGGAGAAACCAAGACTCAAATGTGGGTCTTCAGGAGACACTTAAAGACAGCAAGGCTCAGCAGTTCTGATCTGAAGATCAAGTTCAGTCCAGCACTGTCAGGCGGGTGTGATGAGGATGGACAGGATTAGAAATGAGTATACTAGAGGGACAGCTCAGGTTGGACGATTTGGAGAGAAGTGAGACTGCCTTGGTTTGGGCATGTCCAGAGGAGATGAGTATATCAGGAAAAGAATATCGAGGATGTAGCGGCAAGATGAGAAGAAGGATGAAGAGAAGGATTTATGGATGTATTGAGAGATGAAGATGCAGCGTACAGGAGAAAATAGAGACAGATGCTAAATGGGAGCTGCAGAAAGAGGAAGACTGGGATGGTATAAGGGACAGGGCTTAGCAGTGATGTCACACTGGACTGCAGAAGTGTATGTCTGTCCTGTGATGAGTGTCTGTAGAGGCTCCAGAATCCCCGGGACCCTGATTGGGATCAACAGTTTAGCCAAAGATACAACAAAAACTTTACTCTCATTCTTTAATGAGGTGTTTTGACTCAGACATCAACTAGAAACCTCAAAAATTTACAGAGAAATAACTGTGAAGGTATTTCCTGTATTGGCCTCGACCTCAGTTTACAGCCTGATGGACGGTCACACAGAGGTCTTCTCTTCTCGACTGAACCTCACAAACATCCATATCTGGTTCCATCGTTTGTAACAACAGACTACAGTGTAAAGTAGAGATTTTAACTGGATAGAAAAGCTAAACTCTAGAACTGGGACAGGTGGCTGTGGGCCACCCTCAGGGTTCTCCATCAACCAGCTCAGCAGGATGACAGGCGTGTTACTTATGTCATCATCTTCCATAAGGAAAAGGTCGATGGTCTGCCAGTCGCTTACTTGCAATCTAAACACAGGTTGATAAAGCCGGGTTTGGTCAGTGCCAAAAAGGGTTAACATCATCGCTGTGGATCTATCACCATAGTGGTCATTTGAAAGTGAAAGTGACTATTTGTGAAACACAGTGAACAGTGAACCACAACCAGATGCTTTCTCTGTATTTAATGATCCCTACAGGTCTGGAATTTAAACCCACAGCCCTCAGATCCTGGGACCTAGTCCCTAAACACAAAGGTAACGCTAGTGGTAGGGTACATGCCTACAGCCCTAAGGATCAAGAGGTTACCAGTTCAAGTCCCTTTTTCAGTACTATCACCATTCAGTTCCTGAGCAAGACCCTGAGTTGCTTCAGTGGGACTGTCCCTGTGGTAAGGACATGAAAGTCACTCTGGGTAAGAGTGTCTGCTAAATACAGCAAATGTGAACTCCAGCTTTTGTTTTGTTTAAGTTTTTAGCTTCTATGATAAACCCTGATAAAACTCCACCGTCTCTGATTTTTTAACCATCATTGATTTTTTCATGTTGTGTAAATGAATGAATGTGGATATTTTCAAGTTTTTAGATTATAATTACACTTTTTTTTTTTTCCGGGTTGCCGGATTACCAGAATGCAACTGGCCGAGAAACAGAGTAGTGTATGCCTAGTTAAGCACTCACAGGTCTCTCCTGACTGAGCCAAGTGTTTCTTCCAATTGACAAACTTTTTCATGAGTTGAAATCTTGTTCATTTTAAACATACATTTAATTGGCCTTTTCATTAAAATTGGGATTTTTTCATAGTCTGAATTGCATTAGGTATTTTCAAGTAATGTAAGTGATAAATACATACATATATATATATTTTTTTTATTATTTATTTCATGTCTCACACAGGGACAGTCCCCGGGAGAAACCCAGGTCTTGCTCAGAACTGAATGGTGGTGGTAGTACTGAAGAAGGGAATTGAACTGGCGTATCCTGATCCATAGGGCTGTAGGCATGTACCCTCTACTACTAGCTGCTAATTTGTGTTTAGGACTAGGTCCCAGGATCTGAGGGTTGTGGGTTCAAATCCCAGACGTATAGGGATCATTAAATACAGAGAAAGCATCTGGTTGTGGTTCACTGTTAGCTGTTTCACAAATAGTCACTTTCACTTTCAAATGACCAACTATGGTGATAGAACCACAGCCATGATGTCAAATTTCTTTTACACTGACCAAACGCAGAGAAAGAGAGAAACACACTGACAAGTCACCGGTCCATCACAGGACAGACATACAGTTCTGCAGTCCAGTGTGACATCACTGCTAAACCCTGTCCCTTATACCATCTGAGTCTCTTCTTCTGCAGCTCCCCATTTAGCATCCGTCTCTCATTTTTTCCTGCACGCTGCATCTGGTTAAATGCAACATAAAAAAATTGACTTATTGACTTGACTTCTTCAAGGAGAAGTGAGGCTTTATATTGCTTTCTTTACTTGCGGTTGGCGACAAGGTCACGGGTCATGGGTTCAAATCTCATTAGATATCCTTGAGCAAGGTATGAAAGTGAAAAATAGTGAAAATGACTACCCTTGTCATTGTGACAAAATTCAGTCTCTGCATTTCACCCATACAGCAGTGGCAGATATTGAAAGCGCCCTGGGGGAGTTGTAACAGGACAGTACTCTTGCCTGGCTGGGTACCAGGTCAACATACTGAGAGGAAATCGAACCACAATCTTCAGATCCACGCCAACCTCCCTAACCACTAGTTCACTGTGTATGCAGTATGTTATTGTGCTTCACAAACAGTCCCTTCTAATTTCTACCCCTTTTCACAGTGGTGGCCTAGTGGTTAGGGCGTTGTCTGCATGATTGAGGATCAGGGTTCGAAGTTTTAGGGTTCAGGTCTGTGTCTGTGCAGACCCTGAACATCTTTGGACCAGAATGTACGAGTCTGCTGTTAACCGAACGTTTTGGTTTCTCTTTTTGAACTATTTACAAAAAATAAACGAAATGCTCAAGAAAAACTTTGTACAAAGAAATAACATTAGGGTTTCACAAAATAAATGCTACACATTTTATTTCTTAATCAAAAGAAACAAAATACTTAAATAAAAAGGTTTGTCAAAAGTGAATTTTCTTTTGTGCTGTCAGTCAGATTGTATTCAGACACTCCCAGTTTTTTCTTGTTTTCGCTTATTTGAGGTCATCAGATAGATTGTGAGTCTGGCTGCTGCTCAGCACATGTCCTCTGCAATGATGAAGCTGGAAAACAGACTCCTCTACATTTTCATGGCTTGACTGAAGCAATCCTCCTCTCCAGCCCGCAGGAAAAGGTTTCTACCAGGAATCTCACATAATCACACTTAAATATTGGTCTGAAGTTTTGATTAACCCAAACTGAAGCTGATCAGATGCTGACATGGCAGTGGTGGCTTAGTGTTTAGGGAGGCGGCCCAAGGATCGAAAGTTTACAGGTTCAAATCCCAGACCGGTGCCATCCCCAGCACTGCTCCCTGGGTGCTAGAAGAGTTAAATACAGAGGTGGCATTTATGGCACTTAGCAGACACTTTCAGAGCAACTTTCACATTTTATTTAGGCGGACAGTCCTCCTGGAGAAACCAAAAGTTGAGTTTTTCCTCAGGAACCAAATGGTGATATAGCTGGAGGTAGGAATTGAACTGGAAATCCTTTAGGTCCCTATGCACATATTCTACCATTAGACCACAGCCAACAGTTTAGGAGCTCCTTTCACTGTGCTATGTCTTTGTTTACACAATAGTTTTTGTCGTTGTAGTTTATTTTATAATTTATAAAAGATTCTGACTAGAAAAAAAGAGACTGTTCTGTGTGCCTCACTGCATCTTAGCTTTCTCAATACAAAGAACTTCATCTCCTGGCTGAAGGTCAGCTAAGTTGATTTCCAACCTCTGAAGTAGCAAACGTAGTTACATAGCTAAAAAGCTGCTGTTCACTCTGTGTGAATGGACTTGTAGTAGAAATGATCTAACGTGAATCAGAAAATCAACTTCTTTTTTCAAATTAACTTCAACAAAGAATTGGTAGATGCTTTTCCTGATAGCTATTGATATGATCTGAGGTTTTGAAAAGAGGTTTCAGTCTATCTTCATGTTTTCAGACCAAGATCAACTGAATAATGTAGGAGAAATGCGGCAAGTAGGCCTAGAAGCTGCTGAGAGGATCCAGTCCAAGATGGAGATGATTGTCAACACTGAGGACAGCACGTAAAGAGACCTGCCTGAGAGACCTGAAGCCCAACGAAGTAGAAGAGCTGCAGCTTTCTTTACCAGATTCTCCAAAAGCCTGTTTTTTCCTTTGATTTGAGGCCAACCTGTGGACCAGATAGCCAAGGATGCCACTGCTGGAAATGGAAATGTGTGAAAGGGGATAAATGAAGAGTGTGATTCTTCTCCCCCTGGTGACACATAACTCACAACCCTACATTGTCCCTACATCGACTGGTTGACACCCCCGCGCCTCTGGGGTGGAGAGATGATTCTTACCTCTGCCCACCATCACTGTGGTTGGGGACCAGAGCTACTGGAAGATGTCGGTGTTGGAGGTGCTCAGCATGGTCACTTTTCTTGGGGGGCAGTGAGTCTGTCCCATTTCTTTTATCAATGTCCCAGTACATTTGTAAAAGTCAGCCGGAAAAGTAACACTGTATGTTCCCGCCCCGGATCCGGAGGAGGCCTGGGGAAGCGCCAGCCGCGAGATGGTGCTGGGAGTGGGACGGCTGCAAACGCGACGCGTCTTCAAGATAGCCAAACCGGCATCAGCTCAGCCGGCCAGTTCTGAAGAAAGCTCCCCTACTTCCATCAAGCTGGGAGCGAGGTAGGGACATGGGGATGACAAACCTTAATCCAGCTGCTTGGTTCTTGTAGTGTTGCCTTTGTAAACACTGTCCATGAGTCCACTCTCTTTCTGTTTTCATTCAGAAAACCCGTTGAGTGTCTCCTCCTGCCGTGAACTGGGCTGCAAAGCCCGCGCCAGTCTTCTCAAGACGACGACGTGAGTCTGATGCTTGCCATTGTATTACACGTGTGTTGATATTTTTAATTATGAAACATCTTCGTTTATATAAATGCACCAAGCTTCCATGACCGATTGCTCAGACATTCATAGCATCTTGTCGGTTTCACTAAGCCGCGTTTCATTTGACTGTGATGGTGTTCACGTTGGTTCTTCTGCTGTTTCCTGCTCTAAAGGAACCAGAGGAGATGCCCAGAAGCAAAATGAGGATGAAAAAACACGGAAGGTCTGTACATCGCTTCATATAATAACTTTTGCTGGAGTTTTAGACGGAAACAAGACTGGAACTCTCACCAAACCCACTGTGAAGGACTTTTCCATCTTGACCATTCATTGGAAAACTGGGGGATTCCTTTGAGACGATGTTAACGACCTATTTTCTGAGTGGCTGGTCTAAATTTTGCCTCGTTCTGAAACAGGCCTGGTGGAAACAGTCATTTCTAAATAGGTGGCCAGTTGAGATTCACTGGTTCATGTGAAGATTCAATTTATTTAATGGGCAACAATAGTGGAGGAGGTGGATTATATTCTATAAATTGAAGGGTCTGTGCACAGCATACTTTTAATCATAAGGTTTAGATATGCATAATGACAATCTGTCACAAGTTATGATCATGATGTGATCTGCAGCAAGAGTATGGTGAAGCTTGAGGAGAACCTGGAGAGATGGAGGTTTGCTCTAGAGAGGAGAGGAACGAAAGTGAGTGGGTCAAAGACAGAATACATGAGTGTGAATGAAAGGAGAATACAGAGTGGTTAGGGATGAAGGAGAGAGGAGACGGGAAGGTGGAGGAGGCTTAAATTACTTCTTGGGATCAACAGTTCAGTGTAACTCCACAGGTGAAGAGAGGTGAAGAAGAGAGTAGCTGGTTAAATGGGTGGAGAAAAGGGCTGGAGGACGTAGACAGACAGGGACCAGCAAGAGTAAGAGGGAAGGTTTTATGACAGAAAGAGACCTTCTTATGCTGTATTAGTTGTGAGATGGTGGCACTGATGAAAAGACAGGCTGAGCTGGAGGTGTCATTAAAGATGCTGAGATTTTCGTTGGGTGTGACGAGGATGGACAGGCTTAGAAATTAATTAATTAGAGGGACAGATCGGGTTAGACATTCTGGAGACAAAGTTAGAAAAGCAAGGTTGCGTTGGTTTGGAGTGAAGAGTCCAGAGAAGAGATGAGGATTATATTGGAAGGAGGATGTTGAAGATGGAGCTGCCAGCAAAGAGGAGGAGAGGAAGAACAAAGAGGAGGTTTATGGATGTGGTGAGAGAGGACATACAGGTGGTCGGTTTGAAGCAGGAAGATGTAGAGGACCGGAAGAAATGGAGACGGTTGATCCGCTGTTCCGACCCCTAAATGGGAGCAGCCGAAAGACAGCAAAGAAACTGTAGAAGGTTGACCTTGTATCTCCAAAAAAGAAACTGTTAACCTGTAGGTAATTCTTAGTTTCAGAACCAGCAGGTTTTATTGTTTCAACATTGTATTCTGTATTAAAATGTCTAATCAACAAGACAGAATTAAATGGACCCTACAGTTAAATTGAACTAAACAATGTCATTTCAATCACTTTCTTTATCGTCCTTTCCAGGACACGCCCACTTCGGCCGGTCCCAACTCCTTCAACAAAGGCGAGCAGGGATTCTCTGACCACCAGAAGCTTTGGGAGAGGAAGCTTAAAGCCCACACAGACAAGTAGGAGCTGGTTGTCGAAGCTGGTGACAGAGAGGGATTTTCATTTGTTTGTAAACTGTCATTTTGTCTTTTTGTTTTTTGATTAACTTTGTTTAAAAAAAACAAAACAAAAAAAAATAATGTACATATATTGTTTTATATTGCTTATATTGTATTGTATTAGTTTATATCCACTTTATAGTGGATGTTTCCACTATAAAGGTCCTTTTTATTGTGGGTTTGACGACCCTTGAGCAATTTGTTCTAAAAAATGTTTCCTTGCAAAGGAAGATCTACACGGAAACTGGAAACCACTTATCCAGATTCACATTTAGCTTCTCCATTTATTGTTCTAGGGAGAAAAAGCCAATAGTGCTGCATCTGTTATAGCTAATGAATTGGTACCAACCATGCAGGCTTACGTTATTATTATTATTATTATTATTATTATTATTATTATTAGCAGTCGGTAGATAAGAATTACAGATGGTACAAGAGGTAGAAAGACTAATGTTCTCTCTAAGATGTTTGATGCAGTTTGGATTTCTATTGGAAAAAAGCATTAAAGCTTAATGAAGAGGTGTCCTCGTGTCTTATTTCCTTGAGCTGCATTATCTCATCTGATTTTCATGATATTGGGGATATCTTATAATGCCATGGAATGTTAGTGAGTCCAGCTATATTATATGGCATTGACGAAAAGACGGCAGGTGGAGCTGGAGGTGTCAGAGTAAAAAATCCTGAGATTTTCATGGGGTGTGACGAGGATGGACAGAATTAAAATTTAGTATATTAGAAGGACAGCTCAGGTTAGATGATTTGAAGGCAAATTGAGAAGTGAGACTGCCTTGCTTGGACGTGTCTGGACAAGTATATTTGGAGAAGAATATTGAGAATGCAGCAGCAAGACAAAAAGGATGAAAAGGAGGAATTTATGGATATGATAAGAGAGGAAGATGCAGAGTACAGGAAGAAATGGAGACGGATGCTTAATGGAACTGCCAAAAGAGGAAGACTGGATGTATAGTTTACAGGGCATTGCAGCGCATGTCACACCAGACTGGTTAACCGCAGGCCTGCAGATGGTCTGTGACGGTCCAGGGTGTTGCTCGCTTTTTCCTCACTGAGGTTGAGAGAGGTCTGAACCTGGTGACCCTGATTGGGATTAAAAAGGCAAAAAACAACAAAACTTTGCTCTCTTCTTTAATAATGAGGTTAAGACTAGACATCAACTAGAAAACATCAAAACTACAGAAAAATAACTGTCAGTATTTCCTGTATTGGCTAATGCACATCAGTTTTCATCCTGATGGACGGTCAAACATGGGTCTTCTCTTCTTGACTGAAATTCACAAACATCCACGTCTGGTTCCCTCATTTGTAAAAACAGACTATAGTGTAGAGATTTTAACTGGATTAAAGAGCCGATCTCTATAACTAGGGACAAGCAGGCGAGATTCTCATTCAGGTCATCCGCTCGGCAGGTTGGCACGCTTGTTGCTGATGTCGTCTTCTTTCTTTTTGAGGTCGATGGCGTCCTTGTCTTGCATCAGCTTAAGCATCTCCCACTTCAGCTGCATGGCCGCCTCCTGCAGGAGCTGGTAGTTGATCGCCATCGGGATCTGGTCCACAGGACTGGCAATCTAAACACAGGTTGATAAAGCAGGACGGTCAGTGCCAAGACGATTGATTTCATGGTCAGGCTTCCATCACCATAGGTGGTCATTTGTGCGAAAGTGACTAGTGACTTTCCTGCTTTCTGTATTTAACCCATCTATACACCATGCAGCAATGGGCAGCCATGTTCTGCACCCGGTGAACAGTGATGCGTACGATTCCTACTGGTCTGGGATTCACACCCATTTTTTTTTTAATTTTTGTACAGATTAAAGAACATCAGCAGAAGAGATCGAATCAGACTGGACAGTCCAAAACTAACAAATGAAATTGTCTCTGTCTCCAAAAGTGGGTTTCTCTGTACAACTTCATATTTAGATGTTTTATCCAGAGCAATGTCCATTTCCTAGGTAATAGACAGTCTCTATGGAGCAACTTCGGATTAAGGGTCCTGCTCAGGAAACACATGGTGGTAGCATTCGTACCACCAGTCTTTTAGTTCCAAGAAAATAATATACCTGCGTTAGAAAAGAGGAAGGAACTAAATAGGAACTTAGTGTTACCAGCCTAGTGATGGTATCTGGGCCCCCTGACCTTCGTTCTCCAATCCAAGGCCTGAAACTGTTCTTATGTTTTAGCTTCAGTGAAAAAAACTATATAAAACTGCACTGGGTGCTTTGCCCCCTTCTGGTGGAAGTGGAAACTGTCCTAGGTAATAACGGGAATACATCACCCTCAGCCTTCTTGGCAACATGTTTGTTCCTTGAAAAGGAACACTTACTTCCTGGGTAGTAATACAGATCATTTCTGAAGGTGGCACGGAACCTCCAGAGTCGGGCCACAGCCTAAGGTGTTTTTCCTGGTTTGGGCTTCAGGTCTCCTAGGCTGGTGCTAAATAGTTGTCCTGAGTGTAGACCATCTGCTCCATCTTGAACAGGATCCCCAGCAGCTTCTTGGTCTCATTCTCTTTCTCCTGCATTATGCTTTCGATCTTTCTGGAAAGATGAAGAAAACTGAAACCTCTTTAAAACCTCATAACCTCTTCATATCAGCAGACCAGCCAACCCAGTAAAAGGAAAGTGACTGCAATTCATTGTAGAGGTTCATTTAGTTTTTTTTTTTTTAACAAAAATAAAAAACTTACCTTTGCTTTTTCATGGAGGTTCGGGAAGTTTGCAAAGCTGTGATGAGCCAGCCTGAGCTAAGCTCTCTTTTGTAATGATATCTAAAGATACGTGAGGAGACAAATAGGACAGTCTGAAACATGGCTTCCAGAATCTTTTTTAATGCCTTGAACTAAAGTGAAAGTGACTATGTCATTGTGAAACAGCACACAGGATCGTAAATGTGAAATGGGGATGGTGGTGGCTGTCACAGGATATGCTCTGTGGACCGAAAGCGGTCTCAGCCCAAATCCCACCTCCAGCTCTACCACATTTGGGTTCCTGAGTAACACTCTAACTCTTGATGCTCCAGGATGACTGTCCCTCTAAACAGATGGAAGTCACCTGGATAAGAGGGTTTTCTGGCGTTGTAAATATAAATGCAACCTCTGTAATAACATCGGTTGTCGGGTGATGGGGGACGGTTCGCTTCAGAACCTACTGCCCTGGGATTCAAAACCCATGATCTTCTAAACACTCAGGGCCGCTGCAAAGTAAATCAGCATCAACATCAGACAGAATGCATCAATAGAGCTGGGAAATATGATGGACTGCTGAAAACAAGCCAACTAAAAAACCTGACAGAACGCAAACCTGAGCTCTTCTTCAGGGTTCGAATGGCAGGTCCTTCCAGTGTCTTGATCTGATCCTTCACTATCACCTCACAGGTCTTGTAGTTGATGAAGCCTGGATGCCTTTTTGCTCCAATATTTAGTCTCATGACTGTGGATCTTCTTCTCAATGTTCTTGTCAACTAATTTGTTGAAAGGCAAGACAAGGGCGAGGTGTTAATAAATGTATAAAAACACGTTATACATATACCAATCAAATTGAAAATTTAATCTTGTTCATTTTAAACATACATTTAATTGGCCATTTTACTAATATTTGGATTCTTTCATAGTCTGAATGGCAGTGGGTATTTTGAAGTAATGTAAGTGATAAAAATATATATATTTTTTTGTTTTATTATCCAGTTTTAATTTTTATTTTTTTCACGAGGCAAACAGAATGCAATCTTCAGCTTGTGAAACAGAGTAGTGTATGCCTAGTGAAGCACTCACAGGTCTCTCCTGATTTATCCAACTGTTTCTTCCAGCTGGCAAACCTCATGCTGAGTTTGGAGAATATGATGGGGTACGGGGTGTTCATCAGCTGTTCTCCAGCAAAGAGGCTCTTGACATCATCATTGAACTCTGTAACTTTCTAACAGACAGCACAAAAGAGCTCAGAAGATCTGAAGGCATCACTTTGATGATGAGAGAGTGGAAAGTATGAAAACTTTTATATGATGCATCATAATATAAGTGATCGATTTCGTGGTGAAGCTTTTCATTCATTGAATGGAACCAGATAACTGGTCCCTCACAAAAAACAAAAGAAACAACTTTTGGACTTTTGGACTAAAACTAAACCCAAACCCATTCCTGATGGTAGGATACTTTCAGGCTATCTAACCAACAAAGACAACCGATTAAATCCAGATTCACTTTTTTCCCCAGCATCACTGTCCGTGTAAGCACGTGTCTAGCTTCACTGTTCAAAATGGTTGGTTCCATTCACCACCACTGTAAAGACATTTGAGTGTCAACCAGAGAATAATGAGAAAAACACCTTCAACTTCTGACATTACATTTTTTTAAATGTTACATTTCTTAAAAAGATATGTTTAGACATTTAAAAACAGACATTAAACTTTTTGCAGCCAAACTCACTTTGATACATAAGTCCAGGTGCTCAGAGGCTGCATTTCTTTCAGCTCTGGTCTCGTCTCAAGCAGCTTTGCTTTGATCTGTACCTCCAGCCAGGGCAGATATTTCTACGCAAATGATTATAGACATGAACATTAACACCTTTCTACCACCACAAACACACCCCTGCACATCAGGAACGACTGTGTCTCCATGATGAAAGTGTAATGGACCAAGGACAAACATGAATGTGCAGTGAATATACACTCAGTGGGGCAAAGAAAAATGGTCAAGATGCTGGATGGCTAGACAGGGATGTTCATAGGATTAAAGATTTGAGGCAAAGTGAGAGAAGACTGCATGGGACGTGTACAGAGGAGAGACGAGGGCTATTTCAAAAGAAGCATGTTGAAGATGGATTTGCCAGATGAGAGGAGAAGGACAAAGAGCAAATTTATGGATGTGGTGACAGAGGAAATGCAGAGGGATGGTGGGAAAAAGATTAGTAAGATATAGAGGACTGGAGGAAATGGAACAGCTATGGCAAACCCACAGGAGTAGCCGGATATAGATGATGAAGAAGAACATCAGAGAAACACAGGGACAAGGTTCTCTTACCTCGATGTTTTGAACCAGCAAAGTTTGTGCAAGAGCTTGAGTCAGTTTCGCATCGCGTGGGCTTTAACCTCATCAGAAGTTTTCTGGAAAACAGAGACCACACTTTGGAACCGACTACAAAATGTAACTTCATTTTCAAAATTCAATTTAAATAGATCCCAGGTGTTTTTCTCTGTTTATCTGTTTTCGCCCTATAATGTGGTGGCCTAGTGGTTAGGAATTGACCCAGGATTGGAAGATTGTGGTTCAAACCCCACTGTGCAGGTTGCTACGAGATACCCTCTTTGAGCAAAGTACTCATCCTGTCACTGCTCCCTGGCTTTCAAAGCTGCTGCACAGTGTGTGGTTGTGTGCATGGGTTAAATGCACTGCAATTTGTTGGTTCAATAAAAAGGTGTCAGGTTCTCGCAATAACAAAATAGTCACTTCAGACAGGACTGAGTCATGGGTTTGAATTCAGACCAGTAGGATTGCACTGAGGAATTGACTGCAGCTTAGTACTGTCCCCATCACTTTCCTGAGTGCTTTCAATAGCTGCCTCTCACGTGCCTGTATGTGTGGATAGAATGCAGAGGTGGACTCATTGTGGTTCACTTTGTGTTGTGCTCTTTTTCACAGTGACACAAAGAACAGTCACTTTCATTTTCATCTCAGCACCTCTAGACTCCAGAAACCTCCTGCCCCAGTCATGCTCCAGATAGTGAAAGTGACTTGTCACAGTGAAACACACCACACAGAGAATCACAACAAAATATAACATCTGCTTTTCATCCACACACACTGTCTAGCAGGGGACAGCCATGTCCACCACCCAAAGAGCACTGATGGGGGCGGTACCTTGCTCAAGAGTACCTCAAGGCAAACCCAACGTGGTAATGACTGACAAGATCACTGTATTTGCTAGGCCTCTTCCTCCTTAACACACAGCAATGCCTTTAATGATAACCACAGTGTGGAACCAGTATGGTTTCATATGAAGTGACTGCATAACGTGGGAGATAAATCAGCAGGAGGAAAATAAGCTGGTCATCTTCACCAACTAGTGGTTATCACCTTGAAAGGTGGAGCTGCTGACCCAGATTCAATGCATTTATTTCTACCAGAACTGATCACTGTCATGGCCTCTTGACTGGACTCCCAAAAAAGACAAATCAAGACTTCCAGCTGCCTAAGGTTGCTTCATTCATCCATCCATTTTCAAGTCATTGTCCCAAAATGGGGTCGTGGGAGTGCTGGTGTCCAACCCATGCCGCACAGGGCAAGGATGGGGACGCACTGACAGGTCGCCATCCCATCGCGCAGGGAGGAGCAGGACGGGGACGGTACCTTGCTCAAGGGTACCTCAGGGCAACCTATTGGGAAGGGGTTCGAACCATCCTCCGATCATGTGGCTGACGCTCCCAACCACTAGGCCAACACGTCTGTGTGTTAAGCCTAACATGGATAAATCAGCGCTTAAGCTGCCTCTTAAGTGGAACTCCAAGGTTGAAGAGAGTTTTGAAGACTCCCAACAGCTTTAAATCCAGGCTTCAATCCGGTTCATCCAGGATTTCTGTCTGACTCAACTATACTGTCGGTTCTATACTGAAATCAGCATTTTATTCTAACTACTCTAATCTTTTCTCTGCCGCCAGCAGGAGCAGCTATTTAAACAAACCGGGAGTGCAATGGGACCATACCATGCTCACAAGGCCATTCACTCGATTTGAGATTCAAACCATGACCCATAATCCTGTGGTCCTTAACCACTAGGACAATCCTCCATGAGGCTCCTGTGGTTTCTGATGTTGTATGACCTAAACAGCACATCTGAAGAGTGGATTCTTTTTAAAGTCCTCCTCCTCTCTGTTCTGGCGCTGGACCATCGTGTAGCATTCAGTGAATTGAGTATTAACGATTCTGACCACAATCATCTCCATCCCTTTGTCCACTGGGTCTGAGTTGGTTAATTTCCCTGGAGGTTTTCATTAAAGCACATTCACATCAAAATGAACACAATATGCTGTATCGGTCATTATTTCTCAGATCACCTTCAAAGTGAATTTAGTGAAAAGTTGTACTTTACAGCTGGTTCAATCATTGAAACTGTATATTATTATCAGATTTTTATTATTTCTGAAAATCATGCACACACCTGGGGTTCTCTGCGCATTTTCATCTTCCTCCTTCCTCCCTCCTTTGACGTTACATGACACCACCAAGATGAATATTTGCTTCAGATGTGTCATGGATGAGCCGTTTTAACCTGAAAAAAATTAAATACAGACCATCCCTACTGCATGCATACACTATAGGAGACTGCTGAAAGTCTTGAAATGTGCTGCTTACTGGCCACTTTATTGGAAACACCTAGTAGTGTATAATCATAGATGTTCAAGATGAACAAGCTCTAACGTGAGTTTTGCCAGAATTTTTTGCAGCACAAATGAAAGGCACCTAGAGAGAAGCTGCCAATACTTACATGATAAACCAGTTCAATGGAAAAATGGGGACGGTGCCTTGCTCAAGGGTACATCACAGCAACCTGCTGGTCTGGGATTTAAACCTACGACCTTCCAATCATGGAGGATAGTCTTTAAATACTAGAGCACCGCTATCTCATTTCTTCCTTTTTTATCTGAAATAAAGGAGTTAAAAGATTTGCTCTAGAAAAGATCTAAAAATGCCACGTAAGGACGCATGGTTAAGAAAGCGGGCTGATCCGTTCCCCTACACAGTTCTTTCTTTGCTCTTTTTTGTACCTCGTCTTCAATGTCCTCTGGCTGCCTCTCGACAGCCCCTCGGACGTTCCTTGGCAGATCGATGAGCGTGAGGTCGGGGACGTCAGCCGAAGTGATCTGCAGACTGATGGGGTCATTACTGATGTCCACTTCAACCTCCTCAGACATATTTTCCAGAACTGGAAGAGGGATGAAGTTGGATCATCTTCACTTAACATAATCATACAAAAAGTGACAATTTGGTCTTGTTTATATGCTTCAAATAACAAATGTAACAAATCAAGCAGGAAAGACGGTCTCTTTGCTTCTGTTTCCTGACGCCACTGTTGTGCATAGAAATCAAATTCCTGACCAAACTCCCACTTAAGCCCATGTTTCTAGAGAGCAGTGAGTCGTAGAGGATCTGACACCACACGTGCGAAATCACCAAACACCTCCAGAGATGAGTGTCAGGGTCTGAATGTGAAGTTTTAACCTGTAAGTGATTCTTTACTAGAGCACTATGTTCCAGGTTTGGGAAGCTTCACACCAGGATCTCTGACACATCTGTACCTTCTTTGATCTTTTTTTCCACTTGTTCTTCAGTTTCAATTTCATCCTCAAATCCCTGATAGCCGATCTTCCCGTACCAGTAATCCTTCTTCATGGACCTCTTCATCCTCAGCTCCAGTGGACATTGCGTCTTGATACCTGTGTGTGTTTGAGATTTAGGAAAGAAGTGTTAAGATTCTTAAGCCTCACTAGGGTCACTGGAGAGACACGCTCGTCGAACACTTCCTCTACTTCTGCAGTCAACGGTTATCATGACATAAAATGCATTTGTTGTTATTTTGGTATTGTTTTTTTTTTACTCTGTGTTGTTTGTTTGTTCTTTTGACAAAAGTGAAAGTGAATGTGACAACCCTTGTCATTGAGAGGTCACAGCAGTGCAAGCACAATGAACCGCAACAAAATTGAACCTCTGCTTTTAACCCATGCACACAAACACCATGCAGCAGTGGGCAGCTATTGAAAGCGCCGGGGGAGCAGTGACAGGGACGGTACCTTACTCAGGGGTACCTCAGGGCAACCTACTTGTGAGGGGAATCGAACCCACAATCTTCCGATGCGGTGCAACTCTCTAACCACTAGACCACCGCTGACAAAAGTGTCATTAACAGAAGCATTAGGAAATTCACAAAAGTATAAGGATGACAACAAAAGTATTGGGGTAACCAGACCTGCTTTTTACTGAGCAATGCTGCAGAGCACTCCTGAGTGAAAACCTTTCCCTCACAGGCTGGAGAGGAGTGTTAGCTTCCAGTCAAACCATGAAAATGTAGAAGGGTCTGTTTTTCAACTTCATCATTGCAGAGGATTACGTGTTGGGCAATGAAGGAACTCACAAATCTATCTGAGATGGTCAAACAAAAGAAAACTGGGAGGGTCTGAATACTTTCTGGAAGTAGAAAGAAAATTTACTTTGACAAAATAAATGATTGATTCCTTTATTTTATCTGTTATAAGAAATCAAATTTGATGTTATATGCTGAACCAACATAATTCCCACCAATTTTATTTTGTTTGACAAGTTTTTATTTGGTGCCTTTTGTTTGTTTGATCAAAGCAATAAAATTTGTGTCATTTATTTTTCTGAAACCCCAATTTAAATTTTGTTTCATTTATGAAAAAATTAATTTAAGTTTTTCATTGATGCATTTTGTTAATGTTTGCATAAATGCTTGAAAAAAGAAACAAAATGCAACAAAAACATCTTTTGTTAAAGAAATCAAATTTGGTATAATATTTTAAAATAAAAAAATAATAAATGATTAGTAATAATAAATCAATAATACATTTATGCTAACAAATCAATAAAATATGTTTGTTGTTATGTTTTTATTTTCCCTCTGTTGCTGTTTGTTACAAAAGTATAAAAGTATTGGGATATTGACAAAAGTATTGGGGCACTGAAAACATTCATGGGACATAAAAAAAAAGTAATGGGACATTGCCTAAAGTAATGGGTAATGGGTAAGTAATGACTCACTGCTGTCCCACGGAAGAGTGACCCCGAAGTGCTCCTCCAACACAGACCTCTTCTTAGCGCTCTGGTCACTGATCACGGTGATGTCAGGTAGGAGCAGGTTCACCCCCAAAGATTTCAGGGATTTGAACAGCTCGGTGAACAATCGCACTTTCTTCTCAAACTCATCCTTCGGACTGGAGCCCATCTTGATCCTCAGCTTGAAGCCTCCTGCAGCACTGAATGCAGAGCCAAAACTCAGACCCACTTTTATTTCTGAGGGATGTGACATGTCACCAGGGGGAGGAGACATTCTTCATTTATCCCCTTTCACACATTTCCATTTCCAGCAGTGCTTCATCATCATTATCTGTTTTTCAATCCTGTAATTCTGGATTTAAGTTTAAACAACTGGAACTAACATTAGACACTCTGATCCAAAGAAGTTCAGGTCTACACAGATACAGGCCTAAAGGCTGGTGGGTTAGAGCCCAGAAGGTCTTTCTTTATTAAAAGTGAATGAGCAAGTGAAAGTGACTATTTGCAAAACACAATGAAGTACTTAATCTGCAATAAAAACATATCCAGCACCCAGGGAGAAGTGATGGGGATGGTACCTTGCTCAAGGGTTTCTCAGGGAAACCAAGTGGGATTCAAACCCACAACCTTGCGACCTAGTACTTAACCGCTGATAGTTAAAAGTTATATAAAAGGATGTTGAAGAAAGTCTGCTGGGGACTCTTCAGGAGTCTCGATTCTCCTTGAAGAAGTGGGTCTTCAGGAGACGCTTAAAGACAGCAAGGCTCAGCAGTTTTGATCTGAAGATCAAGTTCAGTCCAGCACTGAAGAGTCTTGATGTGGGTCGTTGTCTTTAAAAAGGATGAGCAGAGCTTGATGTTTGGAGGAAAATCCCAAAATCTCCCATAGGATCAAAAAAGTTTTTCTGAGTGTGATTTTAAAATAAACACACATCCTCTTCCAGAAAGGTGTCCCTTGATGGTTGCTCTCAACATCACTTCACTGACCCACAATGGCCTGGTTGACTCCTGTGCTCTCTGTGGGGGAATTGGACATGCCCCTGCCTGCCATTCCTGCGACTGGGGATCAGAACTCCAGGAAGAGCTCTGTATTGGAGTCCCTATATTTGTTTAACATCTCAACACTCTTGTCAACTTCCCAGTACTTTTCCTATAGTCGCTATACTCTTATCTCTGTCTTAATACTTTTGTCAGAGAAGTAACAATTGGTGTCATTGATTAAGAAAAAACAAACAAAAGAAAAGAAATAAGGCAAAAAAAACAAAAAAAACAAAAAACAAAACCAAAAGAACAACAACAAATACATTAAACTGATTTGGTTGAATTATTTAAACTGCTCTCATGTATTAATATATTTATTTTGCAGTAAACGACAACTAAAAAAGCTCAAATAAAAAAAACTTTGCCAAAGAAATAAAATTTGGGGTTTCACAAAAATAAATAGCATAAATTGAATTTATTGAATCAAATAAACAAGACACCAAATCAAAACTTAGTATGAGAAATAAAACTGATCAATAATTTATTTTGTCAAAGTAAATTTTCTTCCTGAAAATATTCTTTCCAGAAAGTATTCAGACCCTCCCAGTTTTCTTTTGTTTCATAGATTTGTGAGTTCCTTTATTGCCCAACACGTAATCCTCTGCAATGATGAAGTTGAAAAACAGACCCTTCTACATTTTCATGGTTTGACTGAAAGCTAACCCTCCTCTCCAACCTGCGAGGGAAAGGTTTTCACTCAGGAATGCTCTGCAGCTTTGCTCAGTAAAACAAAGGTCTGGTTACCCCAATACTTTTGTCAACGTTCTTATACCTTTGTCAGTTTCCCAATACTTTTGTCAAAAATACAGCAAACAACAATGTAGAAAAAACAAAACCAAAATAACAACAAATGCATTTTATATCATGATAACCATTGACTGCAGAAGTAGAGGAAATGTTTGATGAACGTGTCTTGCACCCATATTGACCATTCTTCTCCTGCACAGTGACCCCAGTGAGGCTTGAGAATCATAACACTCCTTCCTTCATCCCAAGTGCACACAGGTATCATGATGTGAGGTCCACTGGAGCTGAAGATGAAGAGGATCATGGAGGATCATGGAAAGGTCTGAGAAGGTACACATGCGTCAGAGACCCTGGGGTTAAGCAAACTCAGGCCACACTACCCAAACCTGGAACCTAGTGCTCTAGTAAAGAATCACTTACAGGTAAAAACTCACACTCAGATCCTCACTCTTGTCTCTGGAGGTGATTGCTTGTGCGGATTCAGACCCTGTATGACTCACTGCTCTCTAGAAACATGGGCCTGAGTGGAAGTTTAGTCCAGAATTAGATTTTTATGCACAACTGCAGCATCAGGAACCAGAAGGAATCAGACCCTCTTTCCTGCTTCATCTGTTACATTTGATATTTGAATGCTACAAACGAGACCTTTTCCACCAAACTGCCACTTTTTGTACGATTATGTTAAGTGAAGATGACACAAATGATCCAACATTATCCCTCTTCCAGTTCAGGGTGAAATGGCCGGGGTTGGAGTGGGCATCAGTGATGACTTCATCAGTCTGCAAATCATCAATATGGGATCGTCTGAGTGGCCAACGAGGGGCCACCAGAGGACACTGGAGACGAAGTACAAAAAGAGCAAAGAAAAAACTGTGTAGAGAAATGGATCAACACTGCTTCATTAATCACACGTCCTTAAGTGGCATTTTTAGATTTTTTCTAGAGCAAATCTTTAAACTCTTTTTATTCAGATAAAAAACAAAAGTAAGAAATGGGGCAGCGGTGCTCTAGTTTTTAAAGACTATCCTCCATGATCGGAAGGTCGTGGGTTTGAATCCCAGACCAGTATGTTGCTTCGATGTACCCTTGAGCAAGGTATCATCCCCATCCTTGCTGCCCGGGTGCTGTGCTCACATTGACTTTAAAATTTCATGTAAACCTTTTTTTAGGGTCACCTTCTGCTGTGAAGAATTTTCCTTTCATTTTTCTTTTGAACTGGTTTGTCACGAAGAGTAACGACCGATGTCTTATTAGGCACCTTGTCATTTTTTCTATGCATTGGTGTCATTTTTTCTGCACGTTGTACTCTGGCAACCAAACATGTGTTTTCAATAAATTGGCCAGTGAGCAGCACAATTTAAAAGACTATTTTAGTAGGTTTTTTTTTAGTTTTTTTTTTTTTTCCATGCAGTAGGCATTGTCTGCTTTTAATTCTTTTCAGATTTAAAGGCTCATCAGAAACACAAAACAAAAAATGTTTGCAAAAGATGGCAATGGGGGCAGCGGTGACCTAGTGGTTAAAGAGTTTCGTTGTGGTTCACTGTTTGCTGTGCTGTGTTCTCACAATACCAAAAATAGTCACTGTCACTTTTTTCAAAGGATGAAGGTGAGAATGGGAAGAGAACCCTAGGTGTGTGCATGATTTTCATAAATAAAAGAAACTGATAATAATGTTGATTTTAAATTATCTGAACCAGCTTACATCAGGGTTATGTCAGGAAGGGCATCCGGTGTAAAACTTTGCCAAATCAAAATGCGAACAATGATACAGAATTCCATACCGGATCAGTCGAGGCCCGTGTTAACCACGACCGCCACCAGTGCTGTTAGCCTACAGGGTGCTTGTGGAAACTGGACTACTGTTGGCCAAAGGAGGAGAAGAAGAAGAAGAAGAAGAAGAAGAAGAAGAAGAAGAAGAAGAAGAAGAAGAAGAAGAACAACAACAACAACAACAACAACAACAAAAACAACTACAACAACAAGAGGAGGAAGGCATGTCGAGAGGGAGAAGGAGAGAAAGAAGGAGAGGAGAGTGGAAGTGAGCGCAGGGACTTTAAATGTTGGCAGCATGACTGGTAAAGATAGAGAATTAGCTAAGATAATGTGTTTGGTCAATTGTAAGAGAGGTTGGACAGTAAAAAGGGAGAAAAGGACCTTTACTGATTGACTAGACAGAGAGACAGAGCTGGGGAAGACGTGCAGCAGGTCAGGACGATAAAGGATGGACATAGATATGAACTCACAAGGGAACAGAGCATGTTGGGTTGGTTTGAAGCAGGAAGATGCAGAGGACAGGAAGAATTGGAGACAGCTGATCCACTGTGGCAACAACTAAATGGGAGCAGCCGAAAGAAAAAGAAGAACAAAGCATTGTTTCAGGATAGATCCGACAGTATAGCTGAGTCAGACTAAAAGCCTGGTCGAACAGGTTTGAAGCCTGGATTAGGGTGTCAGAGATCTGTCAATAATCTCTTCAACTGGTTCCACTTAAGAGCAGCATTAACATTGATTTATCCATGTTTAGGTTTTACCCTAGGCAGCACGTACTTATCTGGTCCCAGCGATCCGAACTAAATCAGCTGGAACTCTTGATTTGTCTTTTTCGAGAGTCCAGTCAAGAGGCCATGACAGAGATCAGTCCTGGTAGAAATAAATGTATGGAATCTGGCTCAGCAGCTCCAACTTTCTCTGTACAAACTGTCCATGTTGACAACACGAGACAAGTTCTCCATCTTGAACCACATGCATGAGAGGTTGAACCCAACTGGAGCTTTGTTTGAGTTTGTCCAGTCATTATGCAACAGAGCACAGCACCCAGATTCTGTAAAGCTGCTTTGTGACAACAGTCGTAAAAGTGCAACATAAAATTTGACTTGGCTTGACTTGCCTTCTTCAAGGAGAAGTGAGGCTCCTGAAAAATACTCATTAGACTTTCTGCAACATCCTTTTATATTGCTTTTTACTAGCAGTGGTTAAGGACAAGGTCACAAGGTCATGGGTTCAAATCTCATTAGATATCCTTGAGCAAGGTATGAAAGTGAAAAAAGACATGCCCTTGACTACCCTTGTCATTGTGAAACACAGTACAAAACAACAAAATTCAGTCTCTGCATTTCACCCATACACACATGTGCAGCAGGGGGCAGCTATTGAAAGCGCCTGGGGAGCTTTGTACGATTCCCTGGGGAACAGGGACGGTACCTTGCTCAAAGGAACCTCAGGGCAACCTACTGGTGAGGGAATCAAACCCACAATCTTCAGATCCAGTGCCAACTCCCTAACCATTAGGCCTAAGCATTGTAAGTATTCAGACCCTCCCAGTTTTCTTTTATTCGACCATCTCATATAGATTTATGAGTTCCTTCATTGCCCAACACGTAAAAACACGTTGAAGTCACATTTTGTAATCAGGTCCAAAGTGTGGTTGCTGTTTTCTGCAGGAAGCTGTACAATGAGGGTAAAGCCACGATTCCCAAACTGGCTGAGAAGCTCATGCTTGTTCATAACATCAAGGCAAAGAACCTTGTCCTGTGTTTCTCTGCTGTCCTTCTTCATTGTCTACTTCTTCATCTGGTTCCTTTCAGTGAATGTATACCTTCACCAAAATATCAATCACTTATATTATGATTCATCATATCAAAGTTTTCATATGTTCCACTCTCTCATCATCTTGGGCGTCTCACCCATGAAGGTGATGCCTTCAGATCTTCTGAGCTCTTTTGTGTCATCTGTTAGAAAGTTCAATGATGATGTCAAGAGCCTCATGGCTGGAAAAGAGCTGATGAACACCCTGTACCTCAACATATTCTCCAAACTCAGGATGAAGTTTGCCAACTGGCAGAAACAGTTGGATAAATCAGGAGAGACCTGTGAGTGCTACACTAGGCATACACTACTCTGTTTCTGGCCCAGTTGCATTCTGTTTGCCTCGTGAAAAAAAAATAAAACAATTAAAGCTTGGTAACTATATAGTCAATCAGTCATTTTCTGCCGCTTGTCCCAAGCTGAGCTGGAGGAGTCCATCTCAGCCGACACAGGGCAAAGGATGGGGGGGAGAGTGACACACCCACAACCTATTGGGAAGGGGTTCGAACCCCCGATCCTCCTCACTAACAAAACAAAAAATATATATATTTTATGTATATATATATATATATTCATTCATTCTCCTCTGCTTATCTGAGGTCAGGTCGCGGGGGCAGCAGCTTCAGCAGGGATGCCCAGACTTCCCTCTCTCCGGCCACTTCTTCCAGCTCCTTCGGGCGGATCCCAAGGCGTTCCCAGGCCAGCCGAAAGACATAGTCTCTCCAGCGTGTCCTGGGTCTTCCCCGGGGTCTCTTTCCGGTGGGACATGCCCGGAGCACCTCACCTCTCGATGCAGAGGAGCATCCATCCATCCATCCATCCATCCATCCATCCATCCATCCATCAATTTTCTGCCGCTTGTCCCAAACGGGGTCGCAGGGGAGTGCTGGCGTCCAACCCAGCGCACACAGGGCGAGGACAGGGGACACACCCTGGACAGGTCGCCAGCCCATCGCAGGGAGGAGTGAGACGGGGACGGCACCTTGCTCAAGGGTATCTCAGGGCAACCTATTGGGAAGGGGTTTGAACCCTGATCCTACGATCAATGCCCTAACCACCAGGCCACCACTGCCCAGACCAGTTAAACGTATGTTTAAAATGAGATTTCAAAGATTTCAACTCATGAAGAAGTTTGCCAATTGGAAGAAACACTTGGCTCAGTCAGGAGAGGCTTGTGAGTGCTTATCTAGGTATTCACGACTCTGTTTCTTGGCCAGTTGCATTCTGGTAATCCGGCAACCCGGATAAAAAAAAAATTAATTAATTAATATCTAAGAATTTGAAAATACCCACATTCATTCATTTACACAACATGAAAAAATCAAAGACAGTTAAAAAATCAGAGACGGTGGAGTTTTATCACGGTTTATCATAGAAGCTAAAAACTAAAACAAAACAAAAGCCGGAGTTCACATTTGCTGTATTTAGCAGACACTCTTACCCAGAGTGACTTTCATGTCCTTATAACAGGGACAGTCCCCCTGAAGCAACTCAGGGTCTTGCTCAGGAACTGAATGGTGGTAGTACTGAAGAAGGGACTTGAACTGGTAACCTCTTGATCCTTAGGGCTGTAGGCATGTACCCTACCACTAGCGTTACCTTTGTGTTTAGGGACTAGGTCCCAGGATCTGAGGGTTGTGGCTTCAAATCCCAGACCTATAGGGATCATTAAATACACAGAAAGCATCTGATTGTGGTTCACTGTTCACTGTGTTTCACAAATAGTCACTTTCACTTTCAAATGACCACTATGGTGATAGATCCACAGCCATGATGTTAACCCTTTTTGGCACTGACCAAACCCGGCTTTATCAACCTGTGTTTAGATTGCAAGTAAGCGCCTGGCAGACCATCGACCTTTTCCTTATTGAAGATGATATAAGCAACATGTCTGCCATCCTGCTGAGCTGGTTGATGGAGAACCCTGAGGGTGGCCCACAGCCACCTGTCCCAATTCTAGAGTTTAGCTTTTTGATCCAGTTAAAATCTCTACTTTACACTGTAGTCTGTTGTTACAAATGATGGAACCAGATATGGATGTTTGTGAGTTTCAGTCGAGAAGAGAAGACCTCTGTGTGACCGTCCATCAGGCTGTAAACTGATGTCGAGGCCAATACAGGAAATACCTTGACAGTTATTTTTCTGTTAATTTTTGAGGTTTCTAGTTGATGTCTGAGTCAAAACACCTCATTGGGGGGAAAAGCAGAGAAACACACTGGACAAGTCAGCTGTCCATCACAGGACAGAAATACAGTTCTGCAGTCCAATGTGACATCACTGCTAAGCCCTGTCCCTTATACCATCCCAGTGCTCCTCTTTCTGCAGCTCCCATTTAGCATCTGTCTCTATTTCTTCCTGTACACTGCATCTTCCCCTCTCAATACATCCATAAATCCTTCTCTTCATCCTTCTTCTCATCTTGTCGCTCCATCCTCGATATTCTTTTCCTGATATACTCATCTCCTCTGGACATGTCCAAACCAAGGCAGTCTCACTTCTCTCCAAATCGTCCAACCTGAGCTGACCCTCTAGTATACTCATTTCTAATCCTGTCCATCCTCATCACACCCACCCCACTTTGGACAAGCAGCAGAAAATGACTGACTGACTGACTGACCTTCTGGGCTCTTACCCACCAGCTTTTAGGTCTGTCTAGACCTGAACTTCTTTGGACCAGAATGTGTAATGTGAGGTCCAGTTGTTGAAGTTAAACCCAGGATTACAGAAATGAAGAACAGATAACCCTGATGAAGCACTGCTGGAAATGGAAATGTATGAAAAGTCATAAATGAAGAGTGTGACTCTTCTCACCCTGGTGACACGTAACACATTCCTACGTTGATCCACCAACCTGGTCGACTCCCTGCACTCTCTGGGGGTGGAGATGGACCTGCCCTTCACTGTGATTGAGGACCAGAGCTACTGGAAGAGCTTGATGTTGGATGCGCTGTTTTTGGTACATTTTGTTTCTCTTTTTGAACTATTTACAAAAAAAAAATAAACAAAATGCTAAAGTAAAAAACTTTGCCAAAGAAAGAACATTTGGGGTTTCACAAAAACAAATTTTTATTTCTTTAACCAATGAAACAAAAGACACCAAATAAAAACTGCATGAGAAGTAAATTCTGATCAATAATTTATTTTGTCAAAGTGAATTTTCTTTGTGCTGCCAGATTGTATTCAGACACTCCCAGTTTTTCTTGTTTTCGTTTGTTTGAGAATATCAGATAGATTTGTGAATTCCTTCGTTGCTCAGCACATAATCCTCTGCAATGATGAAGTTGAAAAACAGACCCTTCTACATTTACATGGCTTGACTGGAAGCTAACCCTCCTCTCCAGCCTGCGAGGAAAAGGTTTTCACTCAGGAATCTCACATAATCACACTTAAATATTGGTCTGAAGTTTTGATTAAATCTAAATCAGCTGACTGATGCTGATTAAGGGCAGTGGTGGCCTAGTGTTTAGGGAGGCGGCCCAAGGATCGAAAGATCACAGGTTCAAATCCCAGACCAGTGCCATCCCCAGCACTGCTCCCTGGGTGCTAGAAGAGTTAAATACAGAGATGGCATTTAGCAGACACTTTTCAGAGCAACTTCCACATTTTATTTAGGAGGACAGTCCTCGTGGTAAACCAGAAGTTGAGTTTTTCGCAGGAACCAAATGGCGATAGAGCTGGAGGTGGGATTTGAACTGGCAATCCTTTGGTCCCTATACACATATCCTACCACTAGACCACCACCCAGTTTAGCACTTTGTCATTTTAGTTTTTTTATAATTTATTAAAGATTCTGGACTAGAAAAAAAAGAGACTGTCCTGTGTGCCTCCTCACGTATCTTTAGCTTTCATTACAAAGAACTTCATCCACCAGGTTGAAGGCTGCTTTGTGGATTCCCGAACCTCCTTGAAGTAGCAAACGTAAGTTACATAGGGGGGAAAAAGCTGCTTTTCACTCTGTGTAAACGGTTTTGTAGATATGATCTAACGTGAAACAGAAAATCAACTTTTTTAAAATTAACTTCAACAATGAATTGCAGATGCTTTCTTTTCCTGACAGTTGGCTGATCTGAAGATCTGAGGTTTTAAAAGAGGTTTCAGTTCATCTTCATCTTTTCAGACCAAGATCAACTGAATAATGCAGGAGAATGCGGCGCAGGCCGAGAAGCTGCTGAGGATCCAGTACAAGATGGAGATGATGTCTACACTGAGGACAGCACGTAAAGCACCAGCCTGAGAGACCTGAAGCCCAATGAAGTAGAAGAGCTGCAGCATTCTATCAGATTCCCTCCGAAAAAACCTGTTTTTTTTCCTTTGATTTTGGAGGCCAACTTGTGGAACAGATAGTCAGGATGAAGCACTGCTGGAAATGGTAATGTGTGAAAAGGGATAAATGAAGAGTGGGATTCTCCTCCACCTGGTGACACATAACTCACATCCCTACATTGTCCCTACATCGACCTGGTTGACACCCTGCGCTCTCTGGGGGTGGAGATGGACTTGCCCCTGCCCACCATCACTGTGATTGGTGACGAGAGCTACTGGAAGATGTCGGTGTTGGAGGTGCTCAGCATGGTCACTTTTCTTGGGGGGGGCAGTGAGTCTGTCCCATTACTTTTATCAATGTCCCAGTACATTTGTGAAAGTCCCATTACTTTTGCAAAGACACGACACTATACTGGGGGCAGTGGTGGCCTAGTGGTTAGGGAGTTTGCCCAGTGTCAGAAGATAGTGGGTTTGAATCCCTCCCAAGTAGGTTACCCTGAGGTACCCCTGAGCAAGGTATCATCCCCATCACTGCTCCCTGGGCAGCTTTCAATAGCTGCACAGTGTTTGTTTGCATGGGTTAAAAGCAGAGGTCCAATTTCATTGTGGTTCACACTTGCTGTGCTGAGACCTTGCAATGACCAGGGGTGTCACTTTCACTTTTCTACACATCCTTATATTTTGTTTATTTTTTTAACTATTTACAGAAAAATAAACAAAATACTCAAAAAAATAAAAACTGGGGTTACATAAAAAATGGCACAGATTTCATTACTTTGATCAAAGAAATAAAAAGGCACCAAATAAAGACTTTGTATGAGAAATAAAAGGGATCAATTATTTATTTTGTCAAAGTAAATTTTCTTTCTACTTCCAGAAAGTAATCAGACCCTCACAGTTTTCTTTTGTTTGACCATCTCATATAGATTTGTGAGTTCCTTCATTGCCCAACACGTAATCCTCTGCAATGATGAAGTTGAAAAACAGACCCATCTACATTTTCATGGTTTGACTGGAAGCTAACCGTCCTCTGCAGCATGTGAGGGAAAGGTTTTCACTCAGGAATGTTCTGCAGCATTGCTCAGTAAAAAGCAGGTCTGGTTACCCCAATACTTTTGTTGACGTCCTTATACTTTTGTCAATTTCCCAATACATTTGTCACTGTCCTTACGCTTTTCTCAATGTCCCAATACTTGTCAAGAAACCAACAAACAACAACAGTAGAAAAAAAAACAAAAACAAAATCCAAATAAGAACAAATGCATTTTATTTCACGATAACCATTGACTGCAGAAGTAGAAGAAGTGTTCAATGAGCGTCCTGCCCAGTGATCCCAGTGAGGCTTGAGAATCATAACACTCCTTCCTTCATCCCAAACGCACACAGACATCACAACACAATGTCCACTGGAGCTGAAGATGGAATGGGCCATGGAGGAGGATGGCTGGCAACGGGAGGATCAGCCATCAGGGACATGAGGAGGACCATGGAAAGTGGAGGAAAAGATCAGAGAAGGTACAGATGGTGCTCTAAGAAATTATGCTCTAGTGTTTAAAGACTATCCTCCATGATCTGATGGTTGTGGGTTTGAATCCCAGATCAAAAGGTTGCCCTGATGTACCCTTGAGCAAGGTACCGTCTCCATCACTCCTACCTGTGCACCTGAGTGCTGTGCTCACAATGACTTTAAATTTTGAAGTAAACTTTTTTTAAGGGTCACCTTCCATTTGCTGAACGTTTTAAATGAACTCTGTCTTGTGAGGAATTCAACCAGATGCTGCCGTCACTGCCGCAATGCACCTCCTGACCCAACGTACCTGTTGTGAAGAATATTCCTTTCTTTTTTCCATTGAACTGGTTTGTCATGAAGAGTAACAAGCAACGTCTCTCTAGGGGCCTTGTCATTTGTTCTCTGCATTGGTGTCATTTTTTTCTGCACGTTGTACTCTGGCAACTAAACAGGTGTTTCCAATTATGTGGCCAATGAATGAAAGCACAAAATAGGTATTTCCAATAAAGTGGCCAGTGAGCAGCTAATTGTAGTTGTTTTTCAAGACTATCAGCAGTTCCTATTGTGTATGCATGCAGTAGGGATGGTCTTTATTGAATTCTTTTCAGATTAAAACGCTCATCAGAAAGTTCATTCCAAAACAAGAAACGATCATCTTGGTGGTGGTGCCGTGTAACGTCAACATCGGGATCACCAAAGCCTTGAAGATGGCAAAAGAGGAAGATGAAAATGGTTTTCATAAACCAATAAAAATCACGGATAATAAAATACAGTTTAAATGATTTGAGCCAGCTGTAAGAACATCTTTTCACAAAAATGCACAAAATGAGCAGGGAAAACAAATAACTTTGAAAGGTGATCTGAGAAATAATGACCGATACAGCATATTGTTTTCTTTTCTATGTGCATTTGTTTTAATGAAAACCTCCAGTGATATTAACCAAGCTGGACCTGGTGAAATCGTCCATAATGAATACAGTTGAGTCGGACTAAAAGCCAAACCTGGTCAAACAGGTTTGAAGCCTGGATTAAAAGGTGTCAGAGATCTGTCAATACACTCTTCAACTGGTTCCACTTAAGAGCAGCATTAACATTGATTTATCCATGTTTAGGTTTTACCCTAGGCAGGACTTACAGATCCAGTCCCAACGATCCGAACTGCATTATAAATCAGCTGGAACTCTTGATTTGTCTTTTTCGAGAGTCCAGTCAAGAGGCCATGACAGTGATCAGTCCTGGTAGAAATAAATGTATGGAATCTGGCTCAGCAGCTCCACCTTTCTTTGTACAAACTGTCCATGTTGACAAGACGAGACAAGTTCTCCATCTTGAACCACATGCATGAGAGGTTGAACCCAGCTGGAGCTTTGTTTGAGTTTGTCCAGTCATTGTGCAACAGAGCACAACACACAGTGAACTACAAAGAAATTACACCTCTGCATTATATCCATTCACACAGACACGTGCAGCAGGAGGTAGCTATTGAAAGTGCCCGGGGAGCAGTGACTTGGACGGTACCTTGCTCAAGGGTACCTCAGTTCATCCTACTGGTTTGAGATTCAAACCACGACCTTCTGATCCTGAGGCCAACTCCTTAACCACTAGCCCACCGCTGCCCAAAACAGATGAAGACAGAGAAACAGAGAAAAACAGGGAAAGCCTTCAGATCTTCTGAGCTCTTTTGTGCCATCTGTTAGAAAGTTGCAGAATTCAATGATGACGTCAAGAGCCTCATTGCTGGAGAAGAGCTGATGAACACCCCGTACCTCAACATATTTTCCAAACTCAGGATGAAGTTTGCCAACTTGAAGAAACAGTTGGATAAATCAGGAGAGACCTGTGAGTGCTTCACTAGGCATACACTACTCTGTTACTGGCCCAGCTGCATTCTGTTTGCCTCGTGAAAAAAAAAAAAACAATTAAAACTGGATAACGAAACAGTCAGTCAGTCATTTTCTACCACTTGTCCCAAGCAAGGTCGCAGGGGAGTGCTGGAGTCCATTCCAGCCCAAACAAGGTGACAGGTCACCAGCCCATCGCAGGGAGGAGTGTGATGGGGACGGCACCTTGCTCAAGGGTACCTCAGGGTAACCCCTGATCATGAAGCCAATACCCTAACCACTAGGCCACCGCTGCCCCATTGGATAACAAAACAAAAATAAATAAATAAATAATAAAAAAAATATATATATATGTATGTATTTATCACTTACATTACTTGAAAATACCTAATGCAATTCAGACTATGAAAAAATCCCAATTTTAATGAAAAGGCCAATTAAATGTATGTTTAAAATGAACAAGATTTCAACTCATGAAAAAGTTTGTCAATTGGAAGAAACACTTGGCTCAGTCAGGAGAGACCTGTGAGTGCTTAACTAGGCATAAACGACTCTGTTTCTCAGCCAGTTGCATTCTGGTAATCCCGCAACCCTGGTTTTAAATTAAATAAAAATTAAATTAATTAAAAATTAAAATCTTAAAATTTGAAAATACCCACATTCATTCATTGACACAACATGAAAAAATCAAAGACGGTGAAAAAATCAGAGACGGTGGAGTTTTATCAGGGTTTATCATAGAAGCTAAAAACTAAAACAAAACAAAAGCTGGAGTTCACATTTCCTGCATTTAGCAGACACTCTTACCCAGAGTAACTTTCATGTCCTTTCCACAGGGACCCTGGAGCACCTCAGGGTCTTGCTCAGGAACTGAATGGTGGTAGTACTGAAGATGGGACTTGAACTGGTATCCTCTTGATCCTTAGGCCTGTAGGCATGTACCCTACCACTAGCGTTACCTTTGTGTTTAGGGACTAAGTCCCAGGATCTGAGGGTTGTGGGTTCAAATCCCAGACCTGTAGGGATCATTAAATACAGAGAAAGCATCTGGTTGTGGTTCACTGTTCACTCTGTTTCACAAATAGTCATTTTCACTTTCAAATGACCACTATGGTGATAGATCCACAGCCATGATGTTAACCCTTTTTGGCACTGACCAAACCCGGCTTTATTAACCTGTGTTTAGATTGCAAGTAAGCGACTGGCAGACCAGATTGCGATGGTGATCCACTACCAGCTCCTGCAAGAGGTGGCCATGCAGCTGAAGAGGGAGATGCTTCAGCTGATGCAGAACAAGGACTCCATCGACCTTTTTATTATAGAAGATGACAACATCAGCAACACGCCTGACATTCTGCTGAGCTGGTTGATGGAGAACCCTGAGGGTGGCCCACAGCCACCTGTCCCAGTTCTAGAGATTAGCTTTTTTATCCAGTTAAAATCTCTACTTTACACTGTAGTCTGTTGTTACAAATGATGGAACCAGATATGGATGTTTGTGAGTTTCAGTTGAGAAGAGAAGACCTCTGTGTGACCGTCCATCAGGCTGTAAACTGATGTCGTGGCCAATACAGGAAATACCTTGACAGTTATTTTTCTGTTAATTTTTGAGGTTTCTAGTTGATCTCTGAGTCAAAACACCTCATTAAAGAATGAGAATAAAGTTTTTGTTGTATTTTTGGCTAAACTTTTGATCCCATTCAGGGTCCCGGGGATTCTGGAGCCTCTGCAGACACTCTTTCTGCAGCTCCCATTTAGCATCCGTCTCCATTTTTTCCTGTACGCTGCATTGTTGTAAAATGTGCAACATAAAAAAAATTGACTTGGCTTGACTTGACTTCTTCAAGGAGAAGTGAGGCTTTTATATTGCTTTTTACTTGCAGTGGTTAAGGACAAGGTCACAAGGTCATGGGTTCAAATCTCATTAGATAACCTTGAGCAAGGTATGAAAGTGAAAAATAGTGAAAATGACTACCCTTGTCATTGTGAAACACAGTACAAAACAACAAAATTCAGTCTCTGCATTTCACCCATACAGCAGTGGGCAGATATTGAAAGCACCTGAGGATTTGTAACAGGGACAGTACTTTGCTCAAGGGTACCTCAGGTCAACCTACTGGTGAGGAAATCGAACCCACAATCTTCAGGTTCAGTGCCAACTCCCTAACCATTAGGCCACTGTATGCAGTATGTTAGTCTGCTTCACAAACAGTCCCTTTCACTTTCACCTTTTCACAGGGGTGGCCTAGTGGTTAGGGCATTGCCCGCATGATTGGAGGATCAGGGGTTCGAGTTTTAGGTCTGTGTCTGTGTCTTTGCAGACCTGAACATCTTTGGACCAGAATGTGTAATGTGAGTTCATGTTGTTAAACTTAGACCGTTTTGTTTCTCTTTTTGAACTATTTACATAAAAAATAAACGAAATGCTCAAGTAAAAAACTTTGCCAAAGAAATAACATTAGGGGTTTCACAAAAATAAATGCCACACATTTTTATTTCTTTAACCAAAGAAACAAAAGACACCAAATAAAAACTGCATGAGAAATAATACTGATCAATAATTTATTTTGTCAAAGTGAATCTGCTTTGTGCTGCCAGATTGCATTCAGACACTCCCAGTTTTTCTTGTTTTCATTTGTTTGAGAATATCAGATAGATTTGTGAGTTCCTTCATTGCTCAACACATAATCCTCTGCAATGATGAAGTTGAAAAACAGACCCTTCTACATTTTCATGGCTTGACTGGAAGCTAACCCTCCTCTCCAGCCTGCGAGGAAAAGGTTTTCACTCAGGAATCTCACATAATCACACTTAAATATTGGTCTGAAGTTTTGATTAAACCTAAATCAGCTGACTGATGCTGATTAAGGGCAGTGGTGGCTTAGTGTTTAGGGAGGCGGCCCAAGGATCGAAAGATCACAGGTTCAAATCCCAGACCAGTGCCATCCCCAGCACTGCTCCCTGGGTGCTAGAAGAGTTAAATACAGAGGTGGCATTTATGGCACTTAGCAGACACTTTTCAGAGCAACTTCCACATTTTATTTAGGCGGACAGTCCTCCTGGAGAAACCAGAAGTTGAGTTTTTCCTCAGGATCCAAAAGTTGATAGAGCTGGAGGTGGGATCTGAACTGGAAATCCTTTAGGAAATCCTTTCCCTATGCACATATTCTACCACTAGACCACGACCATCCAGTCTAGGAGTTCCTCCACTGTGTGCCATGTTTCACGATGACAAATAGTTTTTGTCATTGTAGTTTATTTTATAATTTACAAAAGATTCTGGACTAGAAAAAAATTAGACCGTCCTGTGTGCCTCCTCACGTATCTTTAGCTTTCATTACAAAGAACTTCATCCACCTAGTTGAAGGCTGCTTTGTGGATTTCCAAACCTCCTTGAAGTTGCAAAGGTAAGTTACGTAGGAAAAAAAAAGCTGCTGTTCACTCTGTGTGAATGGACTTGTAGAAATGATCTAACTCGAACAGGAACAAGCGGAGAAGGTGCTCATAATTGGTGACTCGATTGTTAGGAATGTTAGCGTTCCTTGCCGTCCTAAACCAGCGGTTTCTATGAAATGCCTCCCTGGGGCCTGAGTTTCTGACATCGAGGCACGATTGGACTCTTACTCCAGCAATGAAGTTCCTACCTTGGTTGTTCACGCTGGAACTAACGATATAAAGTCCCAACAATCCGAGGTATTAAAGAGGAACATCATCTCTATGTGTTCAAAAGCTGAAACTAAATGTCAGAACTTTATTGTGTCTGGTCCCTTGCCAATTCTCTTTAGAGGAGATGTAACCTACAGTAGGCTGCTCTCTTTCAACCGCTGGCTAGAGACCTGGTGTGCATCTAAAAGCATAGCCTTCATAAATAATTGGGACCTCTTTTGGGAACGGCCTGGCCTTTATAAAAGGGACGGTCTTCATCCTAACATGAGAGGATCATATATGCTTTCCCAAAATATGGCAGCAAAATTGCCACTGTGACTCTTTAGAGCACCACCCAGGTCGCAGTCCTGTGATCTTAAATCACACGCTGGCTATTATCCCACTATCAGTACACTCTTGGCAGAAACCCAGATTCCTTATAACACGGCATCCCCTATGTCACACATTAGCCTAGAACCAGACTTCTCTCACCATTACCAGAGAATATCTATTCTTAGTACAATAAGGAAGCAGTACAGACGCCAATCTAGGGGCTCCTGCGCTGGTAACCTGCTCACAGTACCCATCATAAAAATAAATAAAACACAGCGTCCGACTAAAATCAAATGTTCACTGCTGAATGTTCGCTCCTTAGGAAACAAGGCAGTGCTTATTAATGAGATGGTACTCGACACAAAGTCAGATATCTGTCTACTGACTGAAACTTGGCTTAGACCCACTGACACCATCCTCTTAGTAGAAGCCTCCCCTGATGGGTTCTCGTACCTACACAAATCACGCTCAGTAGGACTTGGTGGTGGCCTGGCTGCCAATTTTTGATGAATCATTTAAGGTTGATGCAAAAACTACTGGGAGCTTCCATACATTTGAAGTGATGCTGCTAAGCATTAGGTCTGATTTAGCGCTCCATATCCTATTAATTTACAGACCTCCAGGACCATATGCTACCTTTATTAATGAATTTGGCAATCTGCTCTCTGACTTGGTTGTTAGGTTTACTAGATTTGTGATGTTAGGCGATTTTAAAATACATGTTGATAGAGACGGATGCAGGTGCCAAAAGCTTCTTAACGCTCCTCAATTCTGTCGGTTGCACCCAGCATGTATCAGGATCTACCCATGTACAAGGACACACGCTAGATCTAATTATCTCGTATGGATTTGACATTGATACTGTACTGGTCCACTCCTTAAATAAACTTTGTTCCGACCATTCTTTAATCACGTTTGAGATTAATATGTCTCCACCGTACCTCAGTGAAAGGACTAGTACAACACGACACCTAAACAGGGCTAAATGTGTCCAGTTTATGGAGGCCGTAACGGAGATAGACTTCACCAGTAACAAAACTGTTAATGACATCACCGACATGTACAATACAGTAGTTGGGCAGATCCTTGATCAGGTCGCCCCAATTAAGACAAAGAAGGTCAGAACTATCAGGCACTCTCCCTGGTTCAGTGATCACACACGGGCTGCTAAGCGGGAGTGCCGTAAGCTAGAACGCAGATGGAAGACAACAGGTCTCCAAGCCTCTCAGGCTCTATGGTCTGCTAAATTAAAACAATATAAGAAAGCACTATCCAGTGCTCGCACTGAGTACTATTCAAAGCTTATTGAAAACAACAAGCATAACCCCCGCTATTTATTTCAGACACTAGCTCAGCTAACAGACAAAACTGATAAAAGGCCAGCATGTAGTATTACTAACGATAGGTTTCTTAAGTTTTTTAATGATAAAATTAACAACATTAGGCTCCAAATGTGCCCTATTAGCCCTCGAATTAATCCATTACCAGAACAGTGCTCACAATATTTTAGTGATTTTAATCTCATCGATAACTCTGAGCTATTTTCTGCTATAACCAAGGCAAAGTCTACAACCTGTCGGTTAGATCCCATTCCAACCAAGCTCCTGAAGGAATCCTTAGGAGTACTATCAACACCTATACTTGATATCATGAATGCATCCTTGACCTCAGGTGTAATCCCCAATCAGTTTAAAACAGCAGTGGTTAGACCACAGCTTAAAAAACCTAACTTGGACCCTTGCTCAGCATTTAATTATAGACCTATCTCTAATGTCCCATTTCTCTCGAAGATTCTAGAAAAATTAGTTGCGAGACAACTGCAGTCATATCTAGACACGCATAACCTCTTAGATAAATTCCAATCAGGCTTCCGACTTGGCCATAGCACAGAAACTGCTCTAACTAGAGTGGTGAATGATATAATGGTCTCGAGTGATGCAGGAAACATTACAGTTCTTGTTCTGTTAGATCTTAGTGCTGCGTTCGACACGGTGGATCACTCCATTTTAGTAAATAGGCTTCACTGAACTGTTGGCATTAGCGGAACAGCCCTTAAATGGTTCAAATCCTATCTCACAAACCGTTACTACTTCATCCAAATGGATGATTATGGCACCCCCTCACCTATGTCACTAGTTAACTATGGAGTCCCACAAGGGTCGGTGTTAGGCCCAGTGCACTTCTCCCTCTACATGCTCCCACTAAGCACTATTATACGGAAGCATAATGTTAGTTACCACTCTTACGCTGATGACACTCAGTTATACTTCTCTGTTAAATCATGTGATAAAGCATCAACCGGCACTTTAATTAGCTGCCTCAGCGATATTAGGGATTGGATGAATAACAACTTCCTCTCACTAAACCCCGAAAAAACTGAGCTGCTCTTGTTTTGTTGTAGCGATGTCGACAGGGCCAACTTCATTTCGCATATCCGGGATGCAGGGTTGAAGTTTTCAGTTAGTACTCTCGCACGTAACCTTGGTGTTATTTTCGATTCAAATCTTTCATTTAATCCCCATGTTAATGCAGTTGTGAAGACATGCTTCCTGCACCTTCGGAACATTGCCAAACTACGGCGCTTTCTGTCAATGGAAGACACGGCAAAAGTTGTACATGCATTTGTATACAGTAGATTAGATTACTGTAATGCCCTACTTTCTGGAAGCTCTCAGGGCACATTAAGCAACCTACAGCGCATTCAGAACGCAACCGGTAGGATTGTTAGCAGGAGCAGGAAGTACGACCACATAACTCCCATACTCTCCTCGCTTCACTGGCTTCCTGTTAGGTACAGGGCTGACTTCAAGGTCCTCCTCTTAACCTACAAGGCGCTTAAAGGTCTTGCCCCAATATATCTAACCGAACTGCTTAATGCCTATACACCTAATCGCCCACTTAGATCCCAGAATAAAGATCTCCTAATTGCCCCCCGCATAAATAAAAGTATTGGAGCACGAGCTTTCAGTTACAGGGCCCCTAGATTGAACAGCTTGCCTGCTTCGTCTTTAAATCAGCTTTAAAACAGCTTGCCTGCCTCGTCTTTAAATCACGGCTGAAGACTTACTTCTTTAGTTTACCTTACCCGCACCAATCACCATAGTGCACCATTACTAATGTCGCTGGTGCTGCTGTACATGCCATTGCACTGTTGTTTCATTTCTGTGTCTGTCACTACTGGATCCTGCTCATTACTGACCCCCTCATTCCATTTCTCTCCCCACATGTCTGGGGGGCCCGCTGTGGTCATCACCTGAGTCCAATGCCGAGCTACCATCTGGTCTGTGTGGTGCATCTGATGCGCCAAGGGACCCTGGCGGCTCATCGGTACCTGGAAGAAACTTGGGACTCCTCACTGATCCTGGAGTTTAAAACCAAACTAACTTTTTTACTGTTAGTATACCCAAGGGGGTTGGGTAGCCGGTTGACCTTGGACTCTCAGAGGTTTTTTTTCTCCACATAGTGGAGTTTTTGGTTCCTCTCCTTCGTAGTCATCCGGCTTTAACATCTATTACTGTAACCTGTTCCATCATCGACCATCAATGTAAAGTGCCTTGGGGCAACTTTGTTGTAAAAGGCGCTATACAAGAATAAATTGAATTGAATTGAATTGAATTGAATTGAATTGAATTGAATTGAACGTGAATCAGAAAATCAACTTTTTTAGAATTAACTTCAACAATGAATTGCAGATGCTATCTTTTCCTGACAGTTGGCTGATCTGAAGATCTGAGGTTTTAAAAGAGATTTCAGTTCATCTTCATCTTTTCAGACCAAGATCGACTGAATAATGCAGGAGAATGCGGCGCAGGCCGAGAAGCTGTCGTGGTCATGATGAAGCACTGCTGAAAATGGAAATGTGTGAAAGGTGATAAATAAAGAGTGTGATTCTTCTCCCCCTGGTGACACATAACTCACATCCCTGCATTGTCCCTACATCGACCTGGTTGACACCCTGCGCTCTCTGGGGGTGGAGATGGACTTGCCCCTGCCCACCATCACTGTGATTGGTGACCAGAGCTACTGGAAGATGTCGGTGTTGGAGGTGCTCAGCATGGTCACTTTTCTTGGGGGGCAGTGAGTCTGTCCCATTTCTTTTATCAATGTCCCAGTACATTTGTAAAAGTCCCATTACTTTTGCAAAGACACTATACTTTTCTCAACATCCTTATATTTTATTTATTTATTAACTATTTACAGAAAAATAAACAAAATGCTCAAATAATTAAAAACTGGGGTTTCTTTCCACAAACACAGAGACGGTCTGTTAGCTTGTCCTCTCGGACGCCGGTAGTGTTTCTGCTTTCACACTCACCAACAGCATTTCTGATTAGGCCCTCCTCGCATTCCCCATCTTCCTAACTGTAGCACTCCTTTGGTCTCCAAGGCTACAGTCGCTCACCTTGGTAAGTTGTTTCGCCTCCAGCATGACCGGAGGAGAAGGGAGGCAGCCGGAAAAGTAACACTGTCTATTCCAGCACCGGATCCGGTGGAGGCCTGGGGAAGCGGCCAGCTGGCGGAGACGGCGCTGAGGACGAAGGCAAAAAAACGCACGTGCCCTACCAAACCGGTAGATAGCCAAACCGGGCATCAGCTCAGCCGGCCAGTCTCTGAAGAAAGCTCCCCCCATTTCCATCAAGCTGGGACCGAGTGTGAGTAGGACACATGGGATGATTGTAACCTTAATCCAGCTGCTTGGTTCTTTGTAGTGTTGCCCTTTGTGAACACTGTCCATGAGTCCACTCCTCTTTCTGTTTTCATTCAGAAACCCAAGGAGGCTCCTCCTGCCGTAACCGTCAAAAAGCCTGCGTCAGTCTTCGACGACGACGACGTGAGTCTGATGCTTGCCATTGTATTACACGTGTGTTGATATTTTTAATTATGAAACATTTTAGTTTAAATAAATGCACCAAAGCTTCTCCATGACTGATTGGCCAGGACATTCATAGTATCTTGTTTGCTTCACTAATCCCCTTTGTTTCATTTGACTGTGATGAGGTTCACGTTGGTTTTCTCTGCTGTTTCCTGCTCTCTAGAGTGAACCAGAGGAGATGCCTCCAGAAGCAAAGATGAGGATGAAAAACATCGGAAGGTCTGTACACGTTTCATGTAATAACTTCCTTTAAGGGAGTTTTAGACGGTTCCGCACTGGAACTCTCACCGAACCCACTGTGAAGGACTTTTCCATCTTGATCATTCATTGGAAAACTGGGGGATTCCTTTGAGATGATGTTAATGACCTATTTTCTGAGTGGCTGGTCTAAATTTTGCCTCGTTCTGAAACAGGCCTGGTGGAAACAGTCATTTCTAAATAGGTGGCTGGTTGAGATTCACTGGTTCATGTGATGATTCAATTTATTTAATGGGCAACAATAGGAGGAGGAGGTGGATTATATTCTATAAATTGAAGGGTCTTTGCACAGCATACTTTTAATCATTTAGATAGATGATTAATCATTTTAATCATTTAGATAGAGGTTTAGATATGCTTACGATAATCTGTCACAAATTATGATCATGATGTGATCTGCAGCAAGAGTATGGTGAAGCTTGAGGAGAACCTGAAGAGATGGAGGTTTGCTCTAGAGAGGAGAGGAATGAAAGTGAGTAGGGCAAAGACAGAATACATGAGTGTGAATGAAAGGGAGGACAGCAGAGTGGTTAGGATGAAGGGAGTAGAGGAGACAAAGGTGGAGGAGTTTAAATACTTGTGATCAACAGTTCAGTGCAACAGCGAGTGTGGAAGAGAGGTGAAGAAGAGAGTGCAGGCAAGTTGGAATGGGTGGAGAAAAGTGGCTGGAGTGATTTGTGACAGACGGGGACCAGCAAGAGTAAAAGGGAAGGTTTACAGGACAGTAGTGAGACCATCTATGCTGTATGAGTTGGAGATGGTGGCACTGACGAAAAGACAGGCTGGAGCTGGAGGTGTCAGAGTTAAAGATGCTGAGATTTTTTGTTGGGTGTGATGAGGACAGACAGGATTAGAAATTAATATATTAGAGCGACAGATCAGGTTAGACATTCTGGAGACAAAGTTAGAGAAGGAAGGTTGCGTTACTTTGGAGTGAAGAGTCCAGACAAGGGGTGAGGATTATATTGGAAGGAGGATGTTGAAGATGGAGCTGCCAGGAAAGAGGAGGAGAGGAAGAACAAAGAGGAGGTTTATGGATGTGGTTATAGAGGACATGCAGTTGGTCAGTTTGAAGAAGGAAGATGCAGAGGACCGGAAGAAATGGAGACGGTTGATCCGCTGTCGCGACCCCTAAATGGGAGCAGCTGAAAGACAGCAAAGAAACTGTACAAGGTTGACCTTGTATCTCAAAAAGAAACCTTTAGGTAATTCTTTAGTTTCGGAACTAAAAAGCAGGTTTTATTGTTTCAAATATTGTAATTCTGTATTAAATGTCTAATCAACAAGATTGCAATAAATGGACCCCACAGTTACATTGAACCAAACAATGTTATTTTCAATCACTTTCATCTTCCTTTCCAGGGACACGCCCACTTCGGCCGGTCCCAACTCCTTCAACAAAGGCGAACAGGGATTCTCTGACCACCAGAAGCTTTGGGAGAGGAAGCTTAAAGCCCACACAGACCAGTAGGAGCTGGTTGTCGAAGCTGGTGACACAGAGGGTTTTTCATTTGTTTGTAAACTGTCATTTTGTCTTTTTGTTTTTTGATTAACTTTGTTTAAAAAATTCCTCCTTGAACCGCCACCTTATCGTGGTGGAGGGGTTTGCGTGTCCCAATGATCCTGGGAGCTATGTTGTCCGGGGCTTTATGCCCCTGGTAGGGGCACCCAAGGCAAACAGGTCCTAGGTGAGGGAAGAGACAACGAGCGGTTCAGAGGACCTCTTATGATGTATAAAAACTTTGGAAGACGTTCTCCCTTGCCCGGACGTGGGTCACCGGGGCCTCCCTCTGGAGCCAGGCCTGGAGGTGGGGCCCGCTGGCGAGCGCCTGGTGGTCGGGCCTTCACCCATGGGGCCCGGCCGGGCTTAGCCCGAAGAGGCAACATGGGTCCCCCTTCCCATGGGCTCACCACCTGTGGGAGGGGCCAAAGAGGTCGGGTGCGTTGTGAGCTGGGCGGTGGCCGAAAACGGGGGCCTTGGCGGTCCGATCCTCGGCTGCAGAAGCTGGCTCTAGGGACGTGGAACGTCACCTCTCTGGTGGAGAAGGAGCCTGAGCTAGTGCGCGAGGTTGAGCAGTTTCAGCTAGATATAGTTGGACTCACCTCGACGCACAGCTTGGACTCTGGAACCAGCCTCCTTGAGAGGGGCTGGACTCTTTTCCACTCTGGAGTTGCCACCGGTGAGAGGCGCCGAGCAGGTGTGGGCATACTTATTGCCCCACGGCTTGGGGCCAGTACATTGGGGTTTACCCCGGTAGATGATAGGTAGGGTGGCGGCCCTCCGCCTTCGGGTCGGGGGACGGGTCCTTAGTGTTGTCTGCGCTTATGCGCCAAACAGCATTCTGGACTACCCACCCTTTCTGGGGTCTCTGGAGGGGGCGCTAGAGAGCGTCCCTGCTGGGGACTCCATCGTTCAGCTGGGGGACTTCAATGCTCACGTGGGTAATGACAGTGACACCTGGAAGGGCATAATTGGGAGGAATGCCCCCCCCCCGATATGAACCATAGCAGTGTTTTGTTATTGGACTTTTGTGCTCGTCACGGATTGTCCATAACGAACACCATGTTCAGGCATAAGGATGTCCACATGTGCACCTGGCACCAGGACACCCTAGGCCGCAGTTCAATGATCGACTTTGTGGTCGTGTCATCGGACTTGCGGCCCCATGTCTTGGACACTCGGGTAAAGAGAGGGGCGGAGCTGTCAACTGACCATCACCTGGTGGTGAGTTGGCTTCGTTGGTGGGGGAGGATGCCGGTCAGACCTGGTAGGCCCAAACGCATCGTGAGGGTCTGCTGGGAACGTCTGGCAGAGTCCCCTGTCAGGACAAGCTTCAACTCCCACCTCCGTCAAAGCTTTAACCACGTCCCAGGGGAGGTGGGGGACATTGAGTCTGAATGGACTATGTTCCGGGCCTCCATTGTCAAGGCGGCTGACCGGAGCTGTGGCCGGGAGGTGGTTGGTGCCTGTCGCGGTGGCAACCCTAGAACCCGTTGGTGGACACCAGCGGTGAGGGATGCCATCAAGCTGAAGAAGGAGTCCTACCGGGCCTTTTTGGCCAGTGGGGCTCCGGAGGCAGCTGATAGGTACCGACAGGCCAAGCGGAATGCGGCTCTGGTGGTTGCTGAGGCAAAAACTCGGGCATGGGAGGAGTTTGGAGAGGCCATGGAGAAGGACTTCCAGACGGCTTCGAGGAAATTCTGGTCCACCATCCGGTGTCTCAGGAGGGGAAAGCAGTGCACGGTCAACACAGTGTATAGTGGGGATGGTACGCTGCTGACCTCGACTCGGGACGTTGTGGGTCGGTGGGGGGAGTACTTCGAAGACCTCCTTAATTCCACCAACATGCCTTCCGAGGAGGAAGCAGAGCCTGGTGGACTCTTCCATCTCTTGGGTCGAGGTTGCCAAGGTGGTCAAAAAGCTCCTTGGTGGCAGGGCTCCGGGAGTGGATGAGATCCGCCCAGAGTTCCTCAAGGCTCTGGATGTTGTAGGACTGTCATGGCTGACACGCCTCTGCAACATCGCATGGACATCAGGGACAGTGCCTCTGGATTGGCAAACCGGGGTGGTGGTCCCCCTCTTTAAGAAAGGGGACCGGAGGGTGTGTTCCAATTATCGAGGGATCACACTTCTCAGCCTCCCGGGGAAGACCCAGGACACGCTGGAGAGACTATGTCTCTCGGCTGGCCTGGGAACGCCTTGGGATCCGCCCGGAGGAGCTGGAAGAAGTGGCCGGAGAGAGGGAAGTCTGGGCATCCCTGCTGGAGCTGCTGCCCCCGCGACCCGACCTCGGATAAGCGGAAGAAAAAGGATGGATGGATGGATGTTTAAAAAAAACAAAACAAAAAAAAAATGTACATATATATTGTTTTATATTGTTTATATTGTATTGTATTGTTTTATATCCACTTTATAGTGGATGTTTCCACTATAAAGCGTCCTTTTTTTGTGGGTTTGATCGTGACCCTTGACACCCTGTTCCAAAAAAAAAAAAAGCCTTCCCTTGCAAAGTGAAGATCTACACGGAGATCTGAAAACTCATCGTCCAGATTCACATTTAGCTTCTCCATTTATTGTTCTTCTTCTTCTTTTTCTTTCGGCTGCTCCCGTTTAGGGGTCGCCGCAGCGGATCAACTGTCTCCATTTCTTCCTGTCTTTGCATCTTCCTGCTTCAAACCGACCACCTGCATGTCCTCTCTCACCACATCCATAAACCTCCTCTTTGGTCTTCCTCTTCTCCTCTTTCCTGGCAGCTCCATCCTCAACATCCTCCTTCCAACGTAATCCTCGTCTCTCCTCTGGACATGTCCAAACCAACACAACCTTGCTTCTCTAACCTTGTCTCCAAGACGTCTAACCTGAGCTGTCCCTCTAATATACTCATTTCTAATCCTGTCCATCCTCGTCACACCCAACGAAAATCTCAGCATCTTTAACTCTGACACCTCTAGCTCCGCCTCCTGCCTTTTCGTCAGTGCCACTGTCTCCAACCCATACAACATTGCTGGTCTCACTACTGTCCTGTAAACCTTCCCTTTTACTCTAGCTGGTACGCGTCTGTCACAAATCACTCCAGCCACTCTTCTCCACCCATTCCAACCAGCCTGCACTCTCTTCTTCACCTCTCTTCCACACTTGCCGTTACACTGAACTGTTGATCCCAAGTATTTAAACTCCTCCACCTTTGTTACCTCCACTCCCTGCATCCTAACCACTCCACTTTCCTCCCTTTCATTCACACTCATGTATTCTGTCTTTGCCCTACTCACTTTCATTCCTCTCCTCTCCAGAGCATATCTCCATCTCTCCAGGTTCTCCTCAAGCTGCTCCCTACTCTCACTACAGATCACAATATCATCAGCAAACATCATCGTCCACGGAGACTCCTGTCTAAACTCGTCCGTCAACCTGTCCATTACTTTTGCAAACAAGAATGGGCTCAGTGCTGATCCTTGATGTAATCCAACCTTTACCTTAAATGCATCAGTCACTCCCACTGCAGACCTCACCACTGTTACACTGCCATCATACATATCCTGAACTACTCTCACATATTTCTCTGTAACACCAGACTTCCTCATACAAAACCACAACTCCTCTCTAGGCACCCTGTCATATGCTTTCTCCAAATCCACAAAGGCACAATGCAGCTCCTTCTGACCTTCTCTGTACTTCTCCATCAACACCCTCAGAGCAAACATTGCATCTGTGGTGCTCTTTCTCGGCATAAAACCAAACTGCTGTTCACTGATCCTCACCTCTTTTCTTAACCGAGCTTCCACTACTCTTTCCCATAACTTCATGGTGTGGCTGATCAACTTTATCCCTCTATAGTTACTACAGCTCTGTGCATCACCCTTATTCTTGAAGATCGGTACCAGTACACTTCGTCTCCACTCCTCAGGCATCTTCTCACTTGCCAAGATTGTGTTAAACAATCTGGTCAGAAACTCAACTGCCATCTCCCCTAAACATCTCCATGCTTCCACTGGTATGTCATCCGGTCCAACAGCCTTTCCATTCTTCATCCTCTTCATCGCTGCCCTTACTTCCATCTTGTTTATTTGCTGCACTT